>JARVGP010000135.1:0-75206 GCA_029876185.1 Mansonella ozzardi
TTTTGTTTTTTTTTTTTTTAAATTAATTTTTTTTTTTTTTTTTTTTTTTTTTTTTTTTAACGAACAAAACTATGGCGGACTCATCAGATTAGCCTGCTTGCTTGTTAATTATTAACATTCCTCCAAAAAAAAATTGCTGTAGTGCAATTTATTATCATCGCAGGGAAATACCACTGCTAGTAGTTTTGCCAGTGTAAATTTATTTTTTTTTGAAATAAAAACAACTCTTAAAATTAGTGTATTTTTCGAAGTATTAATTTAAATTTTATAGATTATCAAAAATTTAAAATATATATCATAGTTCGCGTGAACTTTTTTTATCTTTCAACAATTATTTTGTTTAGTTTTTAAATTTTAATTTGTTCTTTTGAATATACACTGCATGTTTGTTCAGAATGGACTTTCAATGCATGATGAACATCGTTCAATGAAAACACTAAAGCCATCTTCATCGAAAATTGTTATAACAAAACAAAAATCCACCGAATCTGTGGATGATAAGCAAGGTTTTGAAGTTTCAAATTTCATACTTCAATAGCTTTTTAATTTATAGTTTGAAATTAAAAATCTGAAACTTTAATTTCTTATGATACACTTTTTTTTACTTTCAGCTTCAATTGTTAAAAGGTTAAATGGTTCTTAAATTACAAGAAATAAAGCAGGAACTCATATAGTTTTTTCATTCTTTAACTTTTAATTAATTAACTATTCCGGAAGCACGAAATTGGCCAAGAATGATTTTAACGAACTTATTTTGATTTTAGAATTATTACATCCAAGACTAACATCACGAGTGTACCTTAATCTTCCACCGCGTAAATTTGTTAATTTGCGCGGTATCCAAGATGGTGTACGGCGTTTTTCATTTTTCCTTGAAACTTGCCGTCCAGGAAGCTTTCCAGATCCACCGCTTCTAGCAGCATTATTGGATTTAAAATCACCTGTACTTGCACGAGCTTCACTTCTTCTTGAATGCGCTCTTTTTGTTCATCGATGTAATAAAGGTATAATTATGTGATTATCTAAGATTATTAATGCTTGAAGCAAATTTTAAAAATAGAGAAACAATTTTCACGAGTTTAATTTAGGTGATTGGCCTGAATGGATACGGTCAAATAATAGTCATCAATTTAATGCACTTGCTATTGGAAATACTTTTGGATATCGTGGCACGCCAAGTGCCACACGGCGAATGCATTTGATGCAACGTGCTGCCGCATGCTGTTTCTATGAATGGGGATGTCAGGTTTGTTGAATTTGCCATTTTTAAAATTAATATGAAAGTTCAAATGAACCAAGTTCTTTACGTTCAGTCAGTCATTTCATTTGTAATTAGCCATTTGAGAAAACTTTTGACTGCACTTTACTTTTAAAATAATCAATAAACTAAAACTAATTTTTCAATTTTTTTTCCAATTGTTGCAAAAATTTCTGATCAAATGGGAATTTTTGAAATTAATTAGCAAAGTGAAATTATTCGTCAGTCCTTAATTTTAGTCTTAACACTTACTCATTTTAAATTGTTAACAAAGACAATTCAGCTTGGTGAACGAATTTATAAAATTATGGAGACCGATGGGTGGATGCATAATAAAGCATCATCCAAAAAATCTAATTTAAATCGACGTGAATTGATTATACAGGAGAACTTAGAAGATTTCTTCGATGAAGGTTTTCATTTTGGTACAATTAAAAATTTAATGAATTTTATATATTCAAATTTTAATGATTAAAATAATTGAAAGCTGAAGTGAAGTCACTAATGATTGTTTTGAAGAAATATTTGAAAAAATTTCAGGAATCGTCAATGATGAAAGTGGTGAACATTGTCCACCAGCAATTCTATTTCTGGGATGTCTCTTACTCAATGAAATCACCGCCTTCTTAAGAGAAACATTTCAGGTTTAAATATTTTAAATTATTTGAAAGTTTCTTTTCATCAAGAAATTGCGAAAACAGCGAAAAATGAGAACATAAAAAGTTTTTTTAGCAATCAATTTTTTTGTAATGTTCAAATTTTAATTTCGATAAAACTTTCTGTTTGGAATGATTGACAGTTATATAGCATGACAGTTTTCCAAATGAAGAATCAATTGAATTTTTATAACACTTAAATTACTATAAAAGTTTTCAATAATCTCAAATGCATTTTAATATTAATTTCATAATTTCGGGTAAATTTTTTTTCAGACAATGCAACGTTGTCAAGCTAACAAAGTCATCGGTGCAAATATGTCGAATTTTGATAAACTAATGACAAATCGACGTTGGTCAATTCTTTCAAATATGGTCGGCACAAAACAGCAACGAACAAGCAGCATACAAAGTGTCACGGATCTGAACCTATCAGTTCATCGTAAATACATTTTCACTTCCTTTTCTTGTCACTATTTTAAATTTTATTTTATATTATGCAATTATATTTTAACAATAGCTTTAGTCTTCCGTAAAAATTTTTATATTATCAATTCAAGTAAAATAATAATAAAAATCGCATTAGCACTAAGAAATTGACAGTAATAACTTGAAATAACAAAATTAATTTCATAAATTTATTTAAAAAATTATAAATATTTGAGTGATCATTTTAATTTTAATAAAATTTCCTTCCCTCCAAAAACAACAGTAATTTGCAGAAGATGGTCGTCGAATTAGTTCATCAACAAACGAGGAAAATTCATCACGAAGTTCACATGAGCATATCGAAGATGCTATCATGAAACAAAGTACTAAAAAAGGTTTGTATATTTTAATGGCATTAAAAATTTCTTAAAATCATCTTATTATTGCTTAAGTTGAAAGAATTTTTTTTACATGGACAGTTTTAATTGCATCTAATGTTCGATTATGAGCGAATCTATGGTGATTGCAAATTTTATGCAATGATTGTTTTTTTTGATCGATCAATCGATTGTTTCATTTTGATATGCAAGAAAAGAAAAGCAATTTACTAAGTTGAATCAGTTTAAAAGCGTTCATTCTTCATCGTCTGATCTATGATAATACAAATGATATATGCTGATTGATTGACCAGCTGATCGTTTCATATTTTGATACGCAAGGAAACAACAACTAACGAATTTGAATTTAATTAAAAAATAATCATCTTTCATCGACATCATCATTATCGCCACATGCACAGAAAAACAAGTATTAAAATGTAATGAAATAAATAAAATTATTTCGGTGGTAAAGTGACTTTCCCTCCAATAGGTGCTAATGATGCAACTGGTGACAATTTGACGCATTGTATCGATGTTGAACGATGTATTTTGCTAAGCTATGAAGAAAAATCTAGGAAAAGTATCCATATTTGAAATGCTGCCGTTACATTAGTTGTTCCAGTAAATCCAAGAGTCATTATTGCAATTATCCCGAAATTAGGTTTTGAGGAATAAACCTGTAGAGTTAAATTTGCTATACATATATTAACATTAAAAATCAAATTTTTGTACAGAGTGAGAAAAAGAAAGAGGAAGAGAATTTAATCTGTGTTTTGAAATTTCTGAAGTTTGAAATTTCATTTAATTCAAAAATTAAAAATTCAATAAGCTATTTCTTACTTTTTTTCTTTCAATTATTCGGTAGATTATGGTGATATATTATGGTTTACATAGTTTTATGTGTATAATATAACAAATGTTTTAGAAGTGTGTCTTCTGAATCCTTCCCTTCCGTTCACTCATTCAAAGAATCATTTTCTCGAAACCTTTCTCTTATTGATTCAGCCGTATGAAATAATTTCGTTCGATCTTTTCTTCTAAAGTAACTTCCGGAATATTTCGTTGTTCAATAATTCTGCTGAGAAATCTTGATTTTTTTCTCGTTAAAAGTGAAGCATAAATTAAGTCAAATTTAAAAATTTCATCACCTTTATAATAAGTGTATTTTTAGAAATACAACGGAAAAGTGAATTTTAAACCACTCACTTCTATTGTTTGTTTTTTCAATGAATCAATTAATATTTTGTTTATTAAATTTATTTATTCACTTTTCTGCTAAATCAAAAATTATTTTCCTTTTATTCCAACTAAACATGTAATATTATGAATGTACTAATAATTTTTCGTTTTTTAAATTTCATTCTAGTTTTATTTTGCTATGTGAAAAAAAATTTTACTGCTCACGGTAAATTTACTTTTTTTGTTTGAAATTTTCAACTAAGCACATATTTTGAAAAATTATCAGTGATACATTTTTGAATAATCAAAATAATTTTTTTTGTCAATCCAAAAGTGGAAAATATCCAGAAATTCATTAGAAAAAAAGTCATTTGATTTAAATTTGCATTGTTGCTATATGCTTATTATTGCACAAATTAATATTATAATTTATCTGTGAAAAGTTGAAATTCTTTAATAAAATAAAAATTTTTATTTTCGATTAATTTCTTGCAAAACCTGACACTTTTCTATAATTCATTTCAAATGGAAAGATTGTTCATTCTAATGTTAATGTTTTTTAATTTTTTTTTATTGAAATTTTTCGTTGTTTACTTTTTCTTTTCTTAACAGCTCGACGATTAGCGCAAGGTCGTCAACGTTTGTTCAAGTACGGTTCACGATCCAATGTATCAATGCAACAACCTGAACTGAATGAGAAAAGTCATCGATCTATAAAGTATGGCTAATTAAACATCAATTAATTCCATCACTTTAATTATTGCGCTGCTTGCGAAATGATTTGCATTTATTTTTTCAATAATTTTAATTTCATTTTTAAATTATGTCTTTGCGTACTTTCAAAATTTTAAAAACTGAGGTAGATGTTACTAGGAGAGATTAGTAGGAGTATATGCGTATTTTCTTTCCAATTCTTGAAAAAGGCATAGCTATGCGAAATTTTGGAATATTGAAAATAATTGAATAATTACTGGAAAGTTATAAATAAACGATTGTTTCTAGTTGTTTATGAAATAATTCGATTGATTGTTTTTTTCAAAAAACAAACGAATTCATCAGCAGACTAGTCAATTAAACCATTTTTATTTCAAACATTTGAAAATATTCATTTCATATTTCAATTGCACTTTTGTTTTATTATTTATTAAAATTTGAATTCATTTAATGACAATAACACTAAGTGCTATAAAAAATAAATTGAACTGAAATAAACATATTATTTTCACAAAGCGTGCGTGTTATCTCATTTGAATAATTATCACTTCTAACATTTTAGTTCAAATTTCGACCTCCCAATAAAGCTAAAAAATGTTGCAGAAATCTAAAATTGCTGAGAAATACGCAAGTTGATGATGAAAAGGATGGAAATGGTGAAATAAGTAAGTGCTTTTATGCTATTAATTACTTTTAATTAAATCTTCAAAACATGACGCAGAACGGCGACAATGTTTCATTTTACTTTTTAATTTTGAATTTAACAAAAATAAAAACTGTAATTTGATTCTTATTTTTAGGAAAAATCATATGTTGTTCCATTTTTTCAGTTTTTCAATTTTTATATTCATTCTTTTTTAAAAATTTTCAAAATAGCTGCCGTTTTTTCATCTTTTTCGAAAATTTTATTTAATTGTATGATTTAAATTTTGTTACTCACAAAGCAACATCCGCTCTTCATCTACAACGATTAATTCAACAACTACTTAGGCAAAGATTCAAATCATGGATTTAATGTATCTGGTAGTGAGGAGGATGAATAGAGAAAAGCGATAAATAAAATGTTTGGCAAAGCAAAACCTGAAAACTGATTAAAAAATGATTTTATCGTTGATTGATTTAATTACAGCAGTGTAAAACATTTCTTGCACTACTATTTTATCAGTTTTATTTAATAATTCAATTATCAAGATAGTTGTAAATTAAGTATACAATTTTTGCTGGATCACATTTAATTCATTTGCTTTTAGTTTGCTTGTTAGCGCATTTTTTCTCGATACTTACAGCGAAAATAAATTTAAAGTCTTTTAGTCTTTGAACTTGCAAAATAAAAAATGCGATACTTCATAGTTTTAATTTGTTTATTAATCATTTAATAAAGTGAAAACTTCAAAAAGTGTCACATAATTTAACGAAATCAACTGCTATACAATCAACAGTTGCAGGTTGGGTGGAAGGTGTACAAGATAGCCTGAAACAACCGAATGAAGCGATAATATTAGCGGAAAATGGATCAAAGCCAAGTATGACAACGCAGATGTCATCCACAACACAGGATAACATATCACGACCTGCCGTATCATGCATTCAGCAATCGCAGACAAATTTAGATGAAGATGAAGAAATGATGTTTAAAAATTTGCCTTGGCTGAAGGTTCAAATTTTTTAACTTAATCTTCATAACTTTAATTTGAAGTAATAACATTTATTTAAAAGAAAAAAAGCAATAGGTTAAGAATTAAATACCAATTCAATCTATGCGAATAATAATTGCGATATTATCAATACTGATTCGCATCATTTTTAATTCGCGTCATTCCGTAAATGTTAAGAAAAGTTTTCATATGTAAGAGTGTGCGTAGCGTACACATTAGTAACGTGAATTATAAAGTAACTTACATTATATCTCCAATAGATCAATGCATAATTTTTTTGAACAAAAATTTATAGGTGGTAATTAAAATGGCAAATTCATTTAATTTATCATGCAATCATGAACGTTTCTGTCTTCCCTGGTGTTTTGAAAGAATCTATCGACAATGTTGTCGCTTAACAGAAGCACTTCGAAAAGTATACGGTGAAGATTTACCACCTCTCGGATATCTGAATATTCGTAAAGCAATGACTGATTCATGGATGAATCGTCATGAAAACATGAAAAAAGTGTGTGAGAAGTTTATTGTTAACGTTTTATTTGCTGAAAAATTCATATCATCCCATTGACTTTATGATATTTACTTTACCGTATGATAAACAGGTAGAGAATTAAGCGCATTATAGTTAGCAGTTTAGTGTTATAAATATTGCTTGTTATTTTAATGAACCAATAAATTGGATTAGCTTTTGATGGCTTCAGTATTCTTTTTAAGATAACATTCAATGAACTTTACAAGAGTTTGCTTCAGTTTATAGTAAGAAATACGTTCAAAAATTGTCGATAGTCTGATTATGATATGCAGATTACTACTGTAACCATGGCTGATTATCTTAGCAAACCAATAAATTGCATTAAAAATTTAGTTTGGCAATTACAGTACTGCTTTCTTTATTATTATCATTTATCACTAGTAATATTCTTTAAAACAAATCTTCCTCAATCAAAGTTACAGGCAACACAGCAACATTCCGGTCCGCTTGCAACGCAACATCGTAAAAATTCTGCTATCCGGCAAAATGCAATGTCTGATAAGCCAACAATGGCATTGAGAAATTTACTGATTGAGAAACTTAACGAAATCGAAGAAAACAGAGAAGGACGAACGAGAAAGAATAATTGTCAAGTAATTCTTTTCTATTCTTTTTTTCTCCTCTTCCCCTTCCTCTATTATGAATATTATGAACGATATTTAATTAATTTTCTTTTGAAATATGTTTGATTAATTAATTTTAATATGAACTTTCTTCTCTTTAATCATTCTTTTTATTCTACTATCATTTTCTACTTTTTCTATCTTTCAAAATGATATCGATATAATACTAGACAGCTTAAAATTAATACCAAAACTTACACTTGCATTAAATAACAAATAAATAAATTATTTAATTTATTATCATAAATTTTTAAAATGTACTTAGGATTATTTCTGATGTCTTTTAGCTAAAATTTTTTTCTGTAGGATTCGGATGATCTGATTAAAATGAGCCAAGCAAAGAGACATCGATTGCCATCACCAATGCTATCATATATCGCAACACAAATGTTATGCATAATTCATGCACCTTTTTCAACACTTCTGAAAAGCTGCCTCGTACTACAAAATGAACACTATCATGAAATCATGGATATCTGTTGGCACTTACTCATACACTGTGACAAACATATTGTCACTTCAGCCGGTAAAGAAAAAAATTTTTTCTTTCCATTTTTAATTATTTAAAGAAAAAAATAATTGCAAAATAAAATAATAAAATAAAAAAAATAAATTGTTCAATTTTTGCTATGTTATGCTTTTTTTTCAGAAATTTTGAAACGCTTAAAATAAATTTTTAAATTACTTAAAAGAAGAAAATTAAGATAGCTTAAGCAGGATTACTTTTGTTTATTTATTTAAAATTTTTAATTTCAGCATCTCTTTTCATCGTATCATCGGTACGTAATCCAGAGGACACTGTTAAAGTGATACGGAACAGTTTATTAAATGATGATCCAAATATACGTACGGAAGGATTGCGACGTTTTCATGCTTTGTGGCGTAGCCGTTTTCATGTTTGGTTGAAAATGGAAGACGGCGCACAACTTGTCTTTAAAGTTTGTTTAAACTTTACAAATTCCATTTATTTTTCCAAAAATTTCAATCTTACTTTATACAACAGTGATATTTGAAAAATGTTTCATTTCAAATTGGTTTTTTTTTCTTTAAAAAATTTCACAAACTTTTATGCTTAGTTTTTTGCTAGGTCCCACCACCAGGTATTGACTTTACATTACCATCACCTCCTGTTGGCCAAAGCCATATATCGGTTGTTGATCCACCATGGATGCCGCATACGAAGACTAAAGTTGAGGAATTATGCCTGAAAGAAAAAGAGCGAGCAACGGTGCGTAATCCTTAAATTATCATTTAACTTTTGCTTTTTTATTTTGCAAATTCATTATTGAAGAAATCGAAATTAATTAATTTCTATTTTTTGATTTTAAATCTGTATTTTTATTATAAAATTAACTTTATAAAGAAAGAGAATTTTTAGAGTCAAACAATAATGACAATGATACGTACACGTGGTAAACAAAAGCAAGAGATGGTACGTCGAGCAGAACGTGAAGCAAATGAACGTGAAAGTACATTACGTCAAAATTTTCCGTTTCGTGCTACAGCAATTATACAACAAGCAGCATATGAGCCAGCATTATTCCATCATCAAGCACAACAAACTATAGCTGATAATACTGGCGAAGGTTTGTCTTTATATATTCAAGAAAAAAAAAGTAAAGTTTGCATTTGTAAACTTTTATTGCTTTGCTTATTCCATTTTCAATTTTTTTTCAAATTAAAATTTCATTATGATATATTTTAGATTGTGATGTATATCAAACATCAGCGCGACAACAAATGCCAGTTGCACAACCACTTTTTCCATCATCGCTGCTTTCGGTTGTACCAGTGATTATCGAAATGCTCGATGATGTAGAACTTGACAATTCCGGAAAATCTGGTATTCATTTCCTGCAACAGTTGTAGCGAGTAAATCACAAAAGCTTATTTAGTAAAAAGTCTGAAATCTTTCCAATTGAATTCTCTTTTAATTTTTAGTAAGTGATACTGTGAAGAAGATTATCTGGTCGTGTATTGTCGAAGATCCAGCTTTGTTCTTGCGTCATTTTTTAGAAAAATTAACTAATCGTGAGCGTCAGGTAAGCTTGTTTATTCATTTACATTTAAAAAAGTTATTACTTTTCAAAAAAGATTTAACGGCGACATTTTTTTTATTTATTTAAAAATCTGTCTTTGTCAAAAAAACTGAAAAAAGATAGTTTTCCCTGAAAACACAATTGTCTAGAGATCATCAGCCGTTTAGGAATAGCATAGCAAAATAAATTTCCGGAATGCATTTATGGATATCTCAAAAATGATAAAAAATTTTCAAAAGTGTGAATATTTTCTGAATATTCAAAAAAGGTTCCGCGAAAAATAGCGATATATAAAATGATGAAATGAGAGATCAATGATTTAGGAACAGAGTAAAAGAAAAGGCTTCCGAAATGCATCCAGGAATATTTAATCGTTTTCTTTTTCGAAAGACAAAATTGATATTTTCATTTAAAATTCAATTGTCTATTTGAGATTTTCTGGACTAACTTTTTAGAAAAGATTTTTGCTATCATATAAAGCACACATGGTTTATTCATCTTCTAATCTTTAGCACTTAAGCTTATCATATCATTTAACCAATAGCTGCAATATTTTAAAGCAAACGATAAAAAAAGGCAATAAATATTCATTCAAATTTCATTCTAAATAATTTCATTTTAATTTCATCGACAAAATTCATTTTATAGAAAAAATTAGGCTTTCTCGAAATGTCTTTTTTCGTGTATTTTAATTTGTCTCATAAAAATGGTAAGACAAGTTGTTTTTAGTTTTTTGCGACATGTATTGATGTTAGCAGTTTACGACACAAATGAAAGAAAATTTTTTTTTTCAGGAAAATTTAATATCGCTTTTGCG
The DNA here is from genome assembly GCA_029876185.1 of Mansonella ozzardi. NCBI lineage: Eukaryota > Metazoa > Nematoda > Chromadorea > Rhabditida > Onchocercidae > Mansonella > Mansonella ozzardi. The sequence goes on from JARVGP010000135.1 coordinate 10,283, forward strand.
AAAATTGTTATTACATTTTCCATCGTTGCCATGTCAAACTGCTTACACATTAATGAATTATTTCGTAAGTTCTGTTATGTCCAAATGATGTGTGACATTTTAAAACTTTCCTGATTAAAAAAATTGATTTTAATCAAATTTTAAAGAATTTTTTTCTTGCTCAACTCAGTTTTCACTTTTATTTACAATTCAATAATTTTATTTTGAAAAATTTAAAAAGCATTTTTTTCGAAATTTGCACTGCAATTTTTCTGACCAATAATATCATTTTAATCAAATTAAATAATTTTTTTTTGAAATATAAAACTACCAAATATTAATTCAAGCTTAAAAGCTGTTGCAATTATTCTTGAACATTTGAGAAATTTTTAAAAAAGATTTTTTTTTGCAGTTTGGTTTTGTAATGCATTATGTACGCAGTCCATGTGATGGTGGTGATCGAGCAATTGCAATGGCATTAAGTATCCTATGGCTTATTGCTCCAAATGTTCATGGATTATATTTTAAAGATTTAAAGCAGACATTAAAAAAAGAACAGTGTGATGTAAGTTTAACTACATTCTGATAAGCTCAATGATTTTTGACAAGTTTAAACTGATGGATACGAATGAGAAAAGTAATTGAAATTATTGTCTTCGTTCTTCTTCTGTCATTCTATCATTTCTCTAGAGATAATTTTTGATAATAAAATTGATGATCATTGATAAGTAATGATGATAAAAAGTAATTATAGCTCATAAATAACAACGATAATTGTATTAAGAACATGTAAACAATAACAGTAAGTAGTAGTGATAATTGATGAACAGTAGTCACAAATAATTAATAACAATGTTATTGGTAAGCAAGAATGATAGCTGATAAACAAGATTGTTTGTTGATAAGAAATAGTAATTGGTGGCTTATAATGATATGCATATTTATGTGAATTTATATGAGATCATTTCTTTTAGATTACTATTTATTCCTTTTTTTAGCAAGCATTAATGATAACGGCTAATGTTCCATCAGCAAAGAAAATTATTATTCATGGACCTGATAGTGGTTCCGGTGGAATTCCATCGCAATTTCCGATTCATGAAGAAACGCAATTTCAGCAGCTGCTGAAGGAGAGCCTGGAATTTTTTAATATACCTGAAAGTGATCACCAATGTCATTTTCTTATTGATACTAAAACAAATTTAGTTCATAATCCTTCATCATATGTTCGGTGAGTATGAAAAATGATTTCTTTTCATTTCTTTCTTTTCTCACTAAATTACGATTCATCCAGTATATTATCCGGTTCATTACTACTTCCAATATTATACGTGTATTTTCCGGAAATCCAAATAAATCTAATGCTATAATTATGCATATAAATACTTTTATTTACAAAATTTAATTTCTAATAATAAACATTTCTTAGTCCAACACAATTTTTCCAACTATTCCTCATATTTCGCGGATTCTCGGGTACTCCAGCACAGGGGAATTAATGAAATGGAATAATTGGGAGAAAAGAGTGCTAAAGATAACAGGTAATATCAAATTTCGAATACTGTTTCAAACTTATTACTACTCAATTATTTTTTTCCAGGGATTTTTATTTTTTTCATCGTTCGTTGTATCCCCAGTTGACGTTGGTTAAGTTAAATCCGGACGAAGCGCATTTCCGGATGCGTCAAAAAGCATTTACATATAAACTTGTTGAAATTGGAAAAGTACTGCTAACACATAATGCACTCGCTCATAGTCCTGAAAATGTTGTAAGTAGAAATATATTTTTGTTGCACTGAAAAGAATTTCCGTTTTTCTCACTCGCTCGTCATCCTTCACCAAAAAAATTTTCATTTATTTTATTTATTAAGGTCTAAAAATTTTTGTTGAATTTTTTCGAATTTTCATTCACTAATTATTGAAATCTAAAAATTTATTTATTTGAAGATTTCATATGACACTTCGTTGAAAATTTATAAAAAACCAAAAATTCTGATAAGTTTTTTCTGTTTATCAAAATTCATTTATCTTTTAATTATGTATAAAGAAAAATAATCAGAAAAATATTTTCAAAAAATACTTAAAAAATTTTGGAATAAAGCAAAGAAAACAAACAAATTTTAATTAATTATGCTGCGTATTTGCATGAAAATCAAAAACGATAAGTAGAAATGAAAAAGAAAAAAATCTAATTAAAATGCAAAATCTTTTAGATTCCACAACGAATATTTTTCCTTCACGATGAATTCACACATTTGCCATCGTTTCCACGAAAAAGTCTGGATACATGTTTCGGCATGTATCATGGCAAATTAGGTCGTGAATTGTATACGATAGACAGCATTCATAAATTCGTTTGGAGTTTGGTTAGTTTTCCAGTATCTTTTTTTGTCGTATTTTTGAATGTAATTTTTTGATAGAAGGATATTTTCAGGATGAAATAATTTATTCTCCAACTGAAACTTTTTCCTGTGGAAATTTTTGAAAAATATTAAATATTTATAGAAGTAAACAAAAGTAAGAAAAAAAATCTTCAAATTTTAAACTTTTAATCTTTTTCGTATAAATCTGGAAAAATTTTTTGAGACTAGAGTTTTTTAAAAAAAATTAACTCGATTTTAAGCTGATGTCTGATATGTTTGCAAAAATGGAGAATGCTTTTATGCTTGGTGATTTGCATTTATTTATCAATATTATCAATGGCGTTACCTTACTACATTGTGAAAATGTGACAATTTTACGTCGCTGTATGGCAACATATCTCTCAATGACCGTACATTTCAATACACTCTTCACCAATCAGGTAAATTTCTCTTATTTAAAAATTCAAAAAAAATTAGTTACAATTTGTATTTTCTCCATATTTTTGCAAAATTTTTAAGAAAGAATTGTTTTATTTATATAAATTACAGAGTATGTTTAGATAATCTTTCAAATTTAGATTGTCCAGTTTAAAAAATTAAAATAAATTCATTAATAATCGAGAGAGCGAGCGAGAAAGAAAGTAAGCTGAAGAGATCATATTTGCAATAATATTAATTAAATAATTTCAAAAAATAATCATATAAGAATGCTCAATTACAAAAGTTATGGAAATTATCTTTTATCACAAAAATGGAGAAAGAGAGAAAGATAGAGAGAAAAAAATTAAAATGATTTGATTACTCGCATTTCTTAACTTTTTGATCATTTAATTAGTGTTAATTATTTGTCTCTTGTTTTTCTTTTAATTCTTTCAGGGATTTTTCCTCATAATGCCAACAATACTACGTTGTTACAGTCAACGACAAACAAATCCATTACTTTGTCGTACTATTGAATATGTTTGCAAACAATTTTACATTCTTCATCGAAAACCATTTCTATTACAAATGGCCGGTGCTGTGGCAAATATTCTTGATACTACTGATAATAATTTTGATGTAGATCCTACGAAGGTAATTAATCAATTAGCTAATTTAATTATTGCAACAATCTGATATTAACTATAAAATAAAAAACTAAAATTTTAAAGTTCATTTAATTTTTATTGTTTAATAAACTTTTACAAACTTTTGCTTCTACAGGTAAAAGCAAAATATTGGTTTAAGCTGTTGCACAGCATGGAAGACATGAATGATATGATCGATCCAATTCATGTATTAGACCTAGTCAATGAAATAAAACCATTAAAAGTTCGTCGATATAAATTTTAATTTTTTAAAATTTTTATTTTCATGGAACATTTATTTCTACATATAAAAATATGTAAGTCAATTAATTAATTAAACTACTTATTTACTTAGCTTCACTTTTCATAATTTTCTTTTGTTTTTGATATTTACTGAATATTATTATGAGCGTAATTCCATGCTTACTACTATCTTGTTGCAGATGACAGTTTTTTGAAAATTTTTAATTATTTAAAATAAAGCAATAAATTTTGCGAATTAAATATTTGTAATGTAATTTATTATTCGCTACCCAATTACATATCATAATATTGTTCATAATTTATCTATAATTTTGCTATGTGCAAAAAATGTTTTGAAGTTTTTTCTGGGGAAAACAAAAATTTATTCATCCGTTTTGTTTATCGTAATCGACAAATAAACATACAATACAATTAAAATATTTGAAAATAAAATAACTATTTGCAATAGCATTTTTCGGCATTACATTTGAATTTGTGAAATTAATCCATTTAGCTATATGATGTGAAACAATTTTGTTTGAGATATCGCCATGATCAATTAAAAATAATTTGAAAATTGTTTTTTGTTAACTTCAATTAAATTTGAAACAATTGTTTGATCATTTCAATAAAAAAGACTTAGAAAATACTTTATTTACTATAATTTGAGTAATTTTAAGGCATTAGATTTGTGTTATCGTGATGATCCCAATACGTTTAGCTTACTGACGGATGCAATAGCAAGCGCTATTACGGTATGCGCTTTTGCGCCTGAATCACGGCGCTGTTACCAGATGTTGGTAATGTTTTCACTTTTGATAATATGTGCATATTCTAAAATTATTTCAACTTTTAATATTTTAAAGTAAAACCAAAGGGAAAAAACTCGGAAAATTCAAGAATTTTTTTTATTTATTTAGATTATGTCAGAAAAAAAGGAGATTTTTATTAACAGATAAATTTTTTACCTAAATTTCTTTCGATTACAAAAAAGCTTTGTGGAAACTTTCTTAACCAAAACCATATTAGGTCATGTATTCTAATGAAAACTGCGCTAAATTATGATTTCATTACAGTTAGTAATGCAAGCAACGATACCGTATTATTTGAAACAAGTAGAAGAGGATACGGTAGAACATGGTAACAGTATATTAGCTATAAAACATGAAATATCAATCTATACGACACTTTGCGTTGAAATGAAAGCATTAGTGAATTGTTGTGATATTCTTGCAAGGTTCTTTTTACCATTATGCTAGTTTTTTCAGAAATTATTCAAATATGAATTTTTATAAATGAAAATTATTAAATTCTCACTTAAAAGTTTTTTTAATTAGCACTCATTAATCAACAATTATTTTAGAGGACCAACACGAACCTTTGATATTGTTAACAGTGTCAGTGATCGTGGAAAATCCCTCATTGCTGATTCACCTCAATTTTTTGATCCACCAACTTTCATGGAAGACGAATCAAAAATACATTACTCGTAAGTTTCTTTCTTTTCTGTTTTATCAAAATTTTTTTTACTAAATGACCGGAATGAATTTTTAAATAAATAACTTAAAATTAGTTCATTGTATTACATTTTCAAAAATAACTATCATTTTTACCGACATTTCAATTAAAAATGTAATTAATTCCATATTTGATTAAGAATTTACAAAGTATAAAACGTTGATGAACGACAAGTCGCGTTTTGATTTCTAAACTTTTTAATAAAATATTAGCCTAAAAAGGCTTTCCGGCAATATTTTAGAAAAAAATATTTCATATATGAAATTTTTAAACTTATAATTCTTAAAAATACAAAATCTCAATTTATTTCTCTTCAGTATTAACACATAAATTTTAATTTATGTCTTTTTAACTAATTTGCTTTAATTAATTTAAAAAAACCAGTAGAACAATTGATGTTGCAGAAATGTAAAAGAAAAGAAGAATGTTGTTAGTTCGGATAGTATGGATAATACAGAAGGACAGCGTGAAATATTCCGTCGTCCACGTGATGCTTTTCTTGTATTAGCTGCTACATTTATTGAGAGAGCTAAACCACGATTGAGGGAACTTACGAAATTGGCCTCAAATATTGAACATGTCAAAATTCCGGAATTATTCGATCATAAATGTTATGTGGTAAGTAGCGTTTTTTCAAAATTGAAAGAGAAAAACCTTTCAGCAATCATTCCGGAAAATGCCAAGGTTTTCTTCAAATCAATTTACCTTGCACATTGTTCGTTTCATAATCTTTCCTGAAATATCGTTGAAATTTTTTTTCCTTGTAAGAAATCATAAAAGAGAAAATTAAATTTACAAAAAAAAGTCATAAAAGATAAAAGATAAATTGCAAAGATTTCATTTAAGTTTAAATTATATTCACATTTATGTAATCATTCTAAATTTTGAATGGAATTAAAATTGAAAACTTAAAATTTTAGTAAAGATTATCTTCACTGTTTTTATCTTTTTCGTTCAAATTTCAGAAATTAAGTGAAATCGCTCTTGCATTATTGAAAGTTGCACCGTACGACTTAGGCACAATAGCTTGCCTTGGACTGCAGAAGTAATTTTTAATTCTTTTTCCACTCTATGCTTGTAAATACATTTCAATTTCTTTTTTTTAAATTTATTTGTATATTTTTGAAATATGGACTTTTTTCCAAATTTAACAGATATTTCTCTGTGATCCTACTCGTAACTGATTGGTCAGTGGAAAGTAATCGACCAACACTAAATTTCGTTTTACGACGCTTGGATAAAACAATTCAAAAGATCGGCAAAAAAATTGTTTTTCGACGACGAACAAATTGGGCAGCATTAACAAATTGGCTCAACGGTTTACATCAAACGCTTGTGACCTATCCTTATATTGCTCAATCACATCCCTTAAAGGTATATTTGATTATTTAATTGTCTTAATTAAAATCTTTAAAATTTTTTCTGACAAAAAAGGCAAAATAATTGAATAAATGAAAATGGCTTAAGTGTTAATTTTATTTTCTATCATTTTTATTATTGCTTATTTTTTTTAGTCTGTAACATTGATGTGTTTACGAATAATGATCGGTGATCCATTAAGTGATGATTTTTCCAATCAAACTAACACGGCTTTTTCTACCGTATTACATAGTTCCTGTCCACCACAACCATTTTGCAATGCAGTCCTTAAACTTGTTTCTTTTTTAATGCAAGCACTTGGTCAGGTATAAATTTATATATTTCACAATTTTTTTTAAAAAAAAAAGAACTTCATGATTTATTAATTTCAGTTTTTAAATTTTTTGTTTTCAATTTATAATTTAGGCAGTATTTTCACTGGAATATTTATGTAGCAGTGAAGGGATTGGACCAACAGCTGACCGATTGGAAGTTATACTATGCCATATTTTAATTCCACTATTTCTTCAAGCTGCAACTGTTAAAAATGGTTTCATTTTTATTTTAATTCATTTCATTATGCTTATTTTTAAATTGAAATTAAATACTTCTTTTGATTTTAGCGAAAAAAAATTTTTGTATTTCAAACATATTTGTGTCATTCGCTGCATTGAACAATACTAGAAAAATGTTATCAAAATTCATCTATAATGGATGAATTGTACTTAAAATTTTTATAAATTTTTGTATTAAAATTCTTTTCTTAAATCATTATTAACTTTTTAATGAATTTTTAATCGAAATTTTAAAAGTAAGAACTTTAATATAACGTATTAAATAATAATCATATTGTCACATATTTATATGTCACATATTTATTACGACAATAAAACTTATCAGTCTATAACGAATGAGTGATTTTGGAATGGGTAAAAAATCTTTCCATTATTTTAGGTTTGCAAATAATTCTGATCGATTAAGTTTTATTGATTATTGCAGCTGAACCACAGTTTCAAACGAAAGATTTAGTTTTTTGCTTGAATTTGTTGCAAAATGCCATCAATCCTCCATTATCACGACAGAGTGTAGGAGCATTAACGAGCTCAAATTTATCGACATTAATGCGTGGATCCAATGCTTATGGTAAAATTTTTTCAACAATTTAGCAAATAACTTACAGAATGATCAATGTAGCTGTTGAGTTTGTTAAAGTTTAACAGCACTATCTATTGCTAGTAACTGATACAATTTAGGTGACAATGATGGAGGTGCATTGTGATCATTGCCATGCATATGAATGATTATTGATTTTTATTTTTTATTTTTTTTTTTTTGAGAATAAATTGAAATTTTTTATGAATGTTTTTCTAAATGAAATTTTAATATGCTTATTCAAAAGTTTAAAGATTTTTCAAATTCAACAATAAAGAAGTGTATAAAGTGCTTTTTTTCTTGTTTCTCCTTGCAGGATCAATAAATGTAGATACTGCCGGGCGAAAAGGTTCCGTATCCGTCACGGAACGTGGACATTCTGCAACTGTAACAACACATCGAATCGTCCGTGAAACAATCTGTCAAGCTACATTTTTGAGTAATAATTTTTGTTATAATTAAAACAAAATTTGTTTTATTTGTTTTTTTTCCTTCTTTTATTTTTAGGGTAAATTTAAGCAAATTTTTTTGCCAACTTTCTGGATAATATTCATTTTTTTTTTTAAATTTTTCAAGTTAAATTTTTTTTCCTTTAGCTCTCAAAGTGATGATATTAGCATTCGAGAAACAGATGACATTACTATGGCCAAGAGTTTTTAAATTGGTCCGTGATTTACTTGGCAAAAAAATTGGTGGTATAGCATTATATTCATTTATTGATTTTATGATTGATATCAATTTGCCGATTTCACTAATCATTCTACCATTGCTGCAAACCAAAGTATGTCAATTTTAATTTGTTTCATTCAACTACTAATTAAAGTTAAACGTATGAAATTAATTTAAACTTATTAATTACTTGAATTGAAAAGTACACCTTCTCAAATTGTGTATTTTTTAAGAAAACAAAAATATATTTTATTTTACAATCCATGATATACTTTAACATCTAAAATATTTTTTCATTCTAATTTTTTTTTCTTGCCAATTTACAACATATTTTTCAGAAACTTTAATTTTTAAAAATTTACATTTCAAATATATCAATAAATGTTACGGATAGCGTTTTATTTTTTATTTTATTGCTTGCTAATTATTTTTGTTATATGCATAAATTATAGTTAGCGCAAAAAGCTTCAAGTGAACAAGAAGCAACATGGCAAGCGGAGTTTAAAGAACGCTTACAACTGTTAGGTGGTGCATCTAGGAATAAAATTTATGGATATGGTTCTGCATTAGCGGAATTATCACAAGAATTACAGATGATGAAGGATGACTTTTCAATGAGAGCTTTTGGTATACTCTTACTCTTTCTCTCTCATATATACATATTATTCAGATTTTATTATTAATTTTCATGAATATCAAAAATTTTTTCCAGTACTTAATTCAACGCTTGATTTTTTTTTTTTTTTTTTGAAAATTCCAAATTCCGGTTGATATTATGTATTCATTTGTTAATTTCATTTTAAATTTCTATTTAGAAATTGCTCGATCACATACACCAACGATCACCGAACTACATAGTGATTCGGGTAGCTCACAAAGTACTGCTGGATATCGTCTTTCAAATACACGATTGAGTACTAATGAATTATCACGACGCTTATCAACAACAACAATTACAAAATTAAATCGAATAGCTTCTTCAGTGTATCATAAAGGTTTTTATGCAGTTTTTGAAATTTATAAAAAAATCGAATTTTATCCAAACTTTTAAGTTATTACTATTTTTTAAATCGTGTTATCGTTGCTGTAGCAAAGTGCACAATGAATTATCCAGGATTTAATGGATTAATTGAAGGTAAAGAAGTTCCCGAAGCAACAACACACACAACTACAAGAGCAAACGTTGAGAGTACCAAAGACGAGAATTTAAATGCAATGAAATTGCGTACAAATGGAGCGAAAAGTCATGGAACTAGTTCGTTAAATTGAAATTCATTAATTGCATGGAAGATGAAATAAAAGTAGGGATGAATGTTGTCACTGACAAGCATAAGTTTGTTAAAGTAAATGTAATTGGAAATTGAATAATGGCAAAATGAAAAGTGATAAAAATAAATAAATTCTGATTAAAATTTAACTTCTTTTTTTTTATCATCAATTTATCTCATTTGTTATTGTTAACTCTAGTTCAAAATTCATTGTAGAGATTTTTTTTTGAAATAAGATAAATGATAGAGTGATAGATAATAAGGACATGATATATTTGTTGGCAAGAGATATATGGGTGATAAGGATGTAATACATTTATTGACTCTTCTTCTATTTTCTTGTTATAATTTTTCATTTTTATTTTTGGCTTATAAAATTATGTTTAAAACTTAGTTTTGATTTAGTTTATTTGTTTGTTTATCTTTTGTCTTTTAAAAAGAAAAAAATTTCAAAATTTGGTCATTTGCTTTTCAGGTTATGAAAAACGCACAATTGTTGAATTGCATGATTTATCGATGTTTTCAAAGTATCACAAATCACAAAATAATGAAAAAAGGTAAACTGGATCATAAAGATATTTGGAAATGTTCCTCGGCTAGGCTTAAACTGCAGTTAGGCTGGTTACGGCTTGGCTTTTAATTCGTTCCACTGATTAAATTATGAGTTAATATTGTTAAATATTTATGTTTTAACAAATATTTCACTTCTTAGAGCAAAATATAGAAAAAAAAAAGAAAAAAACTTTTAAAAAATTTCAAATTCAAAAAGATTTGTGTTAATGTTTGAAGCGTTTATTTCGAATTTTTTTTTCCTCAAGAAACTGTGCTTATCCAGCAAGTGTTAGGCAGATGGTTGTTTGTAGCAATGAATTATTGTTGTTAAAATCCTCTTTTAAACTTTGCAGGCAATTAAAACAAGAAACCTTTGCGGTTCCATTGAATTTGGATAATACACTTGGTATACCTTCAGAATTAGAAAAACCAAAAGGTAATCATTATTCTTGCATTATTTACATTACAAACAGAAAGAGAGGGGGTACTCAGTCAATGTATCAATGTAGTATCACCAAAATACAAGTGTCAAAGAATCAGTCGTACTACTTTTAAACTAAAAAAGAATTTTAATATTGAATAACTGAACGCCAGCTTATGATGAAGAATGTTAAATTTGAAAAGTTCAACATTTCTAACATATGGCTGCCTTTTCAGTGGTATCATTTACAATCCCAGCCGATTCAAGTGGTGATGAAGATTTCGTGGACCGTATTACGGCTCGGCATCATTACGTATGAAATTGCTCCTTGTGATATGTGATATATAAATCGATTGCGGAATATATGTGCCTAAATGTTGAAAAAAATGCTAATTATTAAATTGTTTGACTAAATTGATCAGCAAGCTAATGTGTGTTGATCAATGAATAGTCTTTTTTGTTGTTGTTGTTGTTGTTGTTTATCATTTGTAAATAATTGTCAGCTTTTAATAAAGAAATCTGAAACATCTGTTTATCCAACAATTTAAATTTTAATTTTTTTTCCATGGAAATCGAAAATTGTGCAAATTTTTCTATTAGTTAGGGAGTTTATTTTCTCTTGATTTGATAAAAAAATTCAAACAGGCAGTTGTAGCGCAGAAGGATTGCAAATGAAATAATTCCGCTTGATTGAATTACTGTAAAAGATATTTAAGTGTTATTAACATTATAAAACACATAACGTAAAGTTGGAAAGAATGCAAGTTGAAAGTGATACGTTGTTATAAAATGTGTTGTTCATCTTTCACGAGTATTTGTCCAGATTTTCCAAAGATTTAACTTACGGTAGTTAGCAATAATTACTTTTGAACCGTAATGTATTGAGCAAAAAGCACGTTCTTGGATACAGAATTATGACTCACGGAGACAAAGAATTGTCATAACAAGACCACGTTAGAGTTCGGTTCTATGGAGTTAAATGAATCTAACTGAGACGGTAAATGAAATCTCGTGGATAATCGTGTTTCTGGTAGGGACTTCCGTGAAATGCGTGAAATGTTATATGAGTATTTTTTCCCTGCTTATAGTAGTGAATTAATAGCTACACTGTCGAGAACTTTGAAATTTCACAGTTTGCGAATAATTAGCAGCAAGGATTTGTCGTTCTGAATACTTGTGTTTATTATCTTGAATGTATTTGATTTAGAGAATTACGAGAGCTGACTGGATGAGCAACGAAGCACCGGATCTGGATGGAGTTGATGGACGACTATTGGCATTGGTCGGATCACCATCTCAGTATATCAAATTGAATGTCGGCGGTGCATTGTATCAGACAACAATAGGTACTTTAACCAAGCACGACTCGATGCTGCGTGCTATGTTTTCCGGTCGGATGGAGGTTTGTTTTTGTATTTAATAATACAGTTTTACTGTAATTTTTTGATATGATATTTGATTATTAACAGCTTTTAATTTTTTTCAAAATTTCTCAGAGTTACGTTTCATCTGCTAAATTTCTTTTGTTATATACATAAACTTTGTCTAATGAAGTACTTCTCACTGTTTTTTTTTTTCATTTTGTTGCTAGCGGGAGAAATAATGTATTTAACGGATAAATCTGATCTAATTATTTGGATGATGTTATGATATTTCAGGTCCTAACTGATAATGATGGTTGGGTACTAATTGACCGCAATGGAAAACATTTCGGTACGATTTTAAATTTTTTAAGAGATGGTTATGTTCCATTACCGGAATGTCGCGTTGAAACAGCTGAAATATTGGCCGAAGCGAAGTATTATCTTCTTCAGGTATGATCGAACTTTTATTACTTGTTCTTAGTTCATGCAGAGGAAGATTTGCTGCAGTTATTTACAGGAATTAGTGCAGCTTTGCCAAAACTGGTTGAAGGTGATAGCAAAAGAAGACATCGAACCTGCCGGTATCTGTAAAGTTCCACTTGTTAATACCAAAAAAGATTGTGATCGTATTGTGACTAGTACTACAAAGGTTATATTCCCACTGCTTTTGTAGATGAGCAAAATACTTGTGTAGTCGTTTTATCCCTTCTATAAAAATAAAGTTTGATAGTGGATTATTTGCTTAGATCTTTATTTGAATACCTAATAATGGTTTTTTAAATGACTTATAAACACTATAAAATGTTTCAAAGTCTAAAGTAAAGTCGAAAAACTACTGCATGTTATCTGGTTAGCTAAGAGAAAGTATTTGAATATCTCTGATAGTTTCAAGAAGTACTTTGTTCTGCTTCATAATAAAACGCACGTGCAGTATACTAATAAACATATTTCAGTAAAGTTATCGATCGGTCATGCTCTTTTTGTACCAATAATTTTTAGAAATATTACCCAACGTTAGAGATTGGATGGGAAATTCATTCACTTCGTTGAATTGCATTTTAGGGAAGGACTGACCCGAAGCCTTTAGGATTATTTCGTATTCAGTATATAATATATATACTCCACAGGTATATAATTTTTTGCTTGTAGCCTGTTATAAAACTTCTGATTAATCGGCATAACAACAAGTATTCATATACTTCTCAATCGGATGACAATTTAATGAAGAATTTAGAACTATTTGATCGACTTGTTACGCGGTTTAACGATCGTGTTCTTTTTCTAAAAGGTAACTACCCTTTCATATATTTGATAGTTAAATTGAATTGCCTACAGCTTTTCTATAAAAATTTGATCGTTTGTTTTGCAGATATGGGTGCGGAGAATGCAGAAGTGTGCCAGTGGACATTTTTCGGACAAGGCAGAAAAAAGGCTGAAGTAAGCTTAACGGGTTTTTCCTTTTTGTCATATTAGGATTAGCTTTTTTCTTCCAGGTCGGTTTTTCAAATTCAAGTCTTTAGAATTAACTTTTTCTTAATAATACTGCTTCTCAGTATGTTTTACTAGTTAACTGGGTTTTTTGACAGTTATTCTTGAAGTTCTAAAAATAGTTTTGAAATAGTTTGTGCGATGTGAATATTATTTTTTTAAAAGTGAATGATCTGATCACCACTTCCCGGAATACGGTGCTTTTTCGTTCTGTCGTTTACCACTAAATAAATTGCAGATTTGTTGCACATCGATAGTTTATGCGACTGATAAAAAGCATACGAAAGTTGAATTCCCAGAAGCTCGAATCTATGAAGAAGCAATGAACGTTTTGCTTTTTGAAGAACGACACATCTGTATCCGATGCGGTGGTGAAGGTGGGAGCTGTTCGCCACCACGTGGCCTTTCTACGTCCCAGTTGCAGCTTCCACCATTTATCTATTCGTCGCACAGCGCCTCAGTTTCGGTATATTTAATATTAACCGGAAAATAAAATTTAAAAACTTGAATTTCTCTTATCAAAAATGACCGCTTATTTTGATGAAAATTTGTCATGTAAAAGTTATGTATTTTTACAAAAGAATTACTGTTGAATATAATACTAGATCTCTTTTTAGCCGCAGTGTACTTCACCTGCTTTATTCAGTGGTGATGTACCAGGAACTAGCGTACAGGATGATCGACGTCGTGCTTCAAGATTGGCTGATGGACGCTCAAATAGTCTTGTTGTAACACCCGTTAATGAGGATGCAACTTAAATGCAATACTTGTACTTTTGAAATATCGAGAACAGAATAACTTTGTAAAATCCCGAGAGGTTGCAAACTTTTTATAAAGTGCTTTCACTTGAAAAAAGTCTCGAAAGTTTGTTATTGGAAGAAATGAATGAGTATTTTGTTTACTTCCGATTTTATTCATATAGTTGTTTGGAAGTTTTTATCTCTGTTAATATTATTTAGCTGTCATTGCATGAATTAGAAGAATGCATTTGATTTAAAATTTTTTATGCCCATTTCTGTGTAATACGAGAGAGAATAGGTTTCCATCACTTTGTGTGATTCGCTTCAAACAATCACACAAATTTTTTTCTGCTGAAAATTTTTCTTGTTCCATTGTAACTGACAAACTGCCATGGCTTCGTTTTCCGTTTTAGCTTTTTTAGATAAAAATTGTGTAGGATTGAAATTTTATAACACTTCTATGAGTAAAGATGTATTTTATATTTTCAATACGTAATATGCACCAGATTGTATAATATTAGAAGTTAATGTTAACGTGTTAAATAAGTTGTATACTGTGATTGTTTTGCTTTTCGTAAAACTGTGATATGTTATTGAATTAAGAAATGCGATATGATGGACTGTGCCAAATTATTATTTCATGTGTAATGAGATTGACTATGTCAAATTATTATTTCATGTTATTAGGTTAAGATTTTATGCGAATAAGATCTCATTCAGATTTATTTAAAAAGAAAAATGTTTATAGAGCCGTCGATAGATCACATGATCTTTTATTGTTCATATATTAATGATTTATCCTAATCTTTCTAAAGTCTGTTGGTGATAATAAAACCTCGTATAGCGAAGTTGTAAATCTAATAAAGAATATGCTTGAGCAATATTTCATCCATGCGATTATTTCTTTTCTTCCTATTCATTTATTTAGTTCTAAAAATCTTTGTTTTTGAAAGGTCATGGAAATAATGGATGAAATTTTAGCAATGACAGCTGATCTGTTGAAATTATGCGACCCAACAGCTTTTTATAATCAGTTCCTATCGGAATCAATTTATCCAGATGGCCGACCAATTGGTTGCTTCCGATCAATATTGCTACGGGTTAATTTTTAATTGTTCCTCATTACTTCAGAAAATAACGATATTATAACGTAGAATTGTTATACTTCGATACTGCCCCTGATAAATTCCGAAATTACTCTTGAGGATTCTTCATAAATTTAATATTGCAAAACAGAGAACAACGGGCGGAATATAGAAGATTAGAATTTGAGTAGTTATTTTTATTTATTCTGTAGTATTTAGATGGGTGTTAACGAAAGCTCGGCAGGTTCCAGTTTTGCCCGGCAAGGTGGCGCAACTGTCACATGTAATATTGAGGCATTGTTGGCACCTGTTTCGGATGCATCCATTATTGTACCTATTATACAGGCGGCTCCTAATATACCAAAAGTAGGTTTGATTTTGTTTTACTCTTCAAAATCAATTAAAGCACGGAATTAATTCCAATAACTTATAGTAATTTTTTTTGTTAACGATATTATTGAATGTTTTGTACAATTAATAATTGAAAGAATTGTTCGTAGAATTTGGTTGAAGATGCAGTGGTTATGGTTAATCAACTTGTGGCACAAAATGCCTTTTGTACTAAAGATGCATTGAAAACAGCCGGTGGACGGCTAACATGGATTCTTAATTTGCATATTATGGTAATTTTATGCTATTTTTATATCTTCATTCATTAACAATTGAGACAAAAAGCAGTAGCAGGACCGTGGTATTGTTGTAAACACCAATGAACTACTGTTGAAATGAAATGGCAGTAAAACAAAAGTCAGGCATAAAATGTCAAGTAATTAAGCGATATAAACTTTCGTTCAAGTTGTAATATGACATTCATATGTAAAAAACAAACTATGAAATTTATAGCATAAAGTGAAACAAATTACAGCGAAATTATATTATCATACTATCACCAAATATTACAGTACATCAAGTGACTGTAGGAGCTGTATTATAGATTTTAAATGTTGATGGGGCTATATGTGATGCCTTGTGTACATGTATAGCCGGAGCATTGGTTGATTTGCGGCTTCCTAATGCTTCAACTGATTACGAAGAGGATATTCCCATCGATATCAGCAAAATTAGACTAAGTGAGGAGTTTCATCACATTGAAGTTGCGGACATTCCGGTTTCATCGACATTTATTGTTTATAAACCACCAAATGAAGATGTAGGTGTTTTTATTCATTGTTGTCATTGTGCGAAGTATTTTTTTTGATAATTTATTATGTTGAGTCCTTTTTACTACCAAATAATTTCGTAGGCATGCTATTATAGGAAGCATTCTTTAATTTCTCGTTTTTTTCTGAAAAAAAAAAAAAAATTTTTTTTTAAAAGTACTTAAATTTTTTTATATAAGACCCAGAAGCTTTAGATGGCTGAAATTACTATCATCTGGTAGTAGATAGACTCGCTGCAAAGGCGTGAGAGTGAATTAAATGGAGTCCATTGGAGATTTATAGACCTCTTTGGAATCAACGCACGTTCTTTTTAGTTTGCTGTAATGGAACACGTGGTAGGGTCGAAAATGAAAAGATTTTCTGTCTGAAATCAATAGTTTTCGTTTTAGTTTTCGAAATTTGGAATTTATAATCGGTTTTCATCTGATTTTTAAAGTCTTGTTCTTTGGAAAGGCGATATCATTGAGATCTCTGTTATAACTTTATGTAGAGCGAAAACAGTCATTCAATCGTATAGTTTCAAATATTAGAAAATGAAATAAGTTGAAGGTCTTAAATCCCATAGGACTTGATGAATTGATCCTAAAAACAAATCGTTTTACAGGTAAAAATTCTTTGTGATCCACTGTCTGAATTATTCCGAATAGCTCCTAACACAGTGGTGATAGTAATTGGAAATAATGCTAGAATTCATCGTATAAGTCAATCAGGCATATGCGGTGATGAAATGACGATGCGACATATGGTTCAGATGGCTGTTGGACGGCAGAAAGTAGTAGCTGATTCGATGCTCAAAGCTAAAGAAGCTCATTTAATGAGAGAAAAGAAATAATATCTTTGGATATATATCTCATGATTTAATTCTATTATATTATCCTGTAGAAAATGTTGTAACATATGTGTCGGATAGAGATATATGGCGAAAAGTACAAGGTAAATCAATACTCAAACTTAAAAAGAGTTTTAATAAATTGGAATGGCGAGATGTAGGCAAAAATTCAACAGCGATTCTATTACTGAGGAAGGAATTGAGCAGGTTGGCGCATTATGCTGCTTGTCTCTTGTTGTTTTCAAATTTATTTTTTCTTTATTACATATGACTACTGCAATTTTTGACTGATTTCTCTTGAGTCCAAAATAAATAAACTGTTTTATTGAAAATATAGGAATGGGGGTAGAAGGGTAAATTTGAAGTAAATCACTTTATAAAACTAATCGATCAAAGATCCAGTGGTAGCTTATTTTGTTCTCAGGGTCGATATCACTTATTTAATGCGAATTAATTACTTGCATTATGTCCTTATTCGATTCTTTACATTGTCGGTAACATTTTCCTGTGTTTTGTTATTAAATATTATCTTTATGGTACACTGATCGGTGAATGTATTTGATATTTGTGGATAATACAGCTATTGCTACCATCATTTTTGTTTTTTTTTTCTTTTTAATTTGAGGACAAGTTTATTGTTATGTTAAATGCCTAAAAAACTTGTTTCCAAAGAAGTGTATTTCACATGCCATTCATTTTGTGATTTTCACACAATGCAACAATTAGTCGATCGATGATCCATTAATTGAGTGATATGAGTCGTTTGATCCGAATGGATGCAATGATATGAATCATTTTACTTAAATGGACTAGTTTTTAATAGTTTTTGGACTAAAACATTGCAAAAATTAATGAAAAATATTAAACACGCTATTAGCGACCTAATGTAGAGGGTTTTTGTTAAATTTATAGATTTTTTTTTCTTTTTCAATAAGCATGGCTTGTGCAGCACAATGAAAATTTGAGAGATTCTTCTTTTTGTCTCTGATTTAAATAATTTTATAATTCAGAAGGAAATTTTTATGTCTTATGAACTTATACGAGCGACTACGTAGTTAGTATTCGGATGGTTAGATTTATTTCAACAAATCTGTTAGAATCGTTAATATATAGGCAAGTGGAAGATATAATTAACGGATTTCTTCTTTTACTTTGGCCTAATGATTTTTTCATCAGTAGTAATTTCCTCATTTTAAATAAATTAAATGAATAGCCTATTATTTAACTGGCTGATAATCGACCAATTTTCATGTCTAATGAATAAATATCTACTCAGATACAAAAATTTTGCATGTGTCGTATAGAGTTATGCTGTTGCGCAGTTTGTTTGTCATTTGTCCTTCATTCTGTGACACTAATCGATTAACTTTTACTAGTTAGAGAGAAGATGTTCTCTATTTATTGTTTGGTCTCTATTTTTAGCGCATCAAATTATCTGTTTTTCCTTTTGCTTTTACTTTAAACTCCTTCATTTAAAAGTTTCGTTAAACATCATCACTATTATTATCATCATCATCATCTATACATTGATTGTTTATTGTTAATTGTTGTGTTGATTGTTACTGCTCAAGGTAGTTTTCTTTTTCTATTGAAAAAGTGAAAAATTTGTATGCCAATAAAATTAATTAAATGTATAATTTTGAGAATTTAGTGTGATCTTTTACACTTTTAGATTTGCAATCAAGTTTTCTAATGGTCATTTTTGAGTGTTTTAAAAATTAACTCTTATTTCACGATTCTCACTTACTATATTTCCAAATTTTTTAAAACTTTAGATTATCTTTAGGAATTATTGCTTGAACTTTAGCCGAATTTCTGAAGAATTAATGATTGTGTAATTACGGTTTATTTCATGTGACATTTCACCAGTATATGCATAACATTATTTCGCAGGACTTTTGTGTATTTCTCCTTCCTACAACTACTAATTTTGCGTATTTCATTTCAGGCATTCATAATGGCCCAGCCAAATTTCTCACTGCATAATATTTTTGTCAGTGTAGATACTGACCATTCTGGTAAAATTAGTGCAGATGAATTACAACGAGCATTATCAAATGGCACTTGGAATCCATTCAATCCTGAAACTTGCCGATTAATGATAAGTAAAATTTTCTAATGTCATAAAGGGTGCTTCAGCTCTAGGAAAAATTTGTTAAAGACAGTTTATTTGAAGCTTCAGGATTGACTAGTTTAATTTACAGCAACTTCTTTACAGCTAATTAAACTGTCCAAAAAAAAAAGGAAAAAAAAAAACGAAGAAGATTCAACTTTACGGTTTTAATTCCATTCTATTTTACATTTCCGATTTAAACTCAATGCAGAAAGGCATAGCAATGCTATTATTTGTTAAATTGAGAGATCTCTAGGTATGTTTGATTCTGATCATGATGGTGCTATCAATTTTAATGAATTTTCTGCCTTATGGGATTATATCAATCAGTGGACACAATGTTTTCGTTCCTTTGATGTCGACTCTTCTGGAAATATTGATAAACGAGAATTATCAATGGCACTTTCCAAATTTGGTCATTCATCTTTCTCAATTAGTGTTCTGAATTTTATAACTGTCTTTTTTTTTTTTTGCTTTTTAAAAATTTCTTTCCAAATTTCCATGTTTTTTTTCCATATTTAAAGAAATAAAAAAAAAGTTTAAATTTGATTATTTTGCTTAGGCAATCGAAAAAGATTATGAACGTAATTTGAGATTTAGCTAGCGTTTGTAATAACTAATTTGATAGTGGTAGATATGTTTTATTTTGCTATTTTTATTTATTTTATACTTTTAGGTTATCGATTAAGTGATCGATTTATTGATTTGCTAATGGTGAAATTTGATAGGACACATACCCATCGTGTAAATTTCGATGATTTTATCCAATTATGCGTTGTTTTGCAAACCTTAACAGCGGCATTTCGTGACAAAGATACAGATCGTGATGGTGTTATTACTATTGGATATGAGGAATATTTAACAATGGTATTCACTTCAAATATATGAGTATGTATCAGAAACAATTTCTGTTATTACTTACTCCATAAATGCATGTGTTATTTAGAGTGACTTGATGTTATATTTAAACTTTCTATTATTTAATCAGGAAAGATTTTTTTTTTCTCTCTGAATGAGAAAAAATTTCATTAGTCAAATTTCTAATCGCATTTTTTGAAATCTTAATTAAATCGATTATTAGATTATGTAATTTAGTTGTTGCCTCTTTTGTCTAAATCATTTAACTCGTACACTGGATTACTCATACTATCTTAATTTCTTATATGAGGATTAGAACCAAGGATCAAAAATCCTTTATCCTTTATGAATCAAGCTAATATTTAGTTTCAGGCAAATTTAAATTAGTTTAACGGAACTATAATTTTATATTTTTGTAAGATTTGGTTTTTTTTTTTGTTTTTTTTTTCGAGCCATTTTGATTTCATTATAATTATAATAAGTGCATTTTTGTTAATCTTTTAATCAAATCTGAGCGGAGCTTCAAAATATGTCAGTTAAGAAAAAAACGTTAAAAAAAAGCAAAAATGTGACGATTAATGTGGAAATGTTTGGATAGAAAAATAAAGCTAATGAGTGTAAGTAAGCACTTATCTTTGTACGACAAAATCTATGTTTATATTATTTAAGCTAAATGATATGGATCACTGTTATGTTCGTAAAAGATAAAATGGATTATATATAAGCTAGAAATGAACTTCATCGTTGCAAGCTGTAATTAATGTAGAGCAATAAGTTGAGAAGGCAAATAAAGGATAAAAAAAGAGAGAGCTGATAATGATGAGTAGAAATCCGGACAGATTTTCAAATTACTGATGAAATGGGTAAAATTTAAAACTTTCTTATTTTGAAATACTGGAAATTTTACCATTACTTATCACTAATAATAATTAAAATCGTTTTATTTGTACTATCCATGTCCTGATTTGCTTCAGCTTTACAATTTCTTAGTTCCTTTAAGGCAACGCATTTTTTTTGTTTTGCAAAAATAAAATAAGCAACGAACTTTATTATGCCATTGTGAATAGTTTTGTCCATAATAATAATTGCATCACTCGCCAGATCAATGTGCATGATACATATAATGTCCTAGTGTAAGAAATATTTCTACATAAATTGAATTAGGACCACCTATATTACTTAATATACATGCGAAATGGTTAAGGATGTAATTTGAGAACTGAAGTTTTGAGAAATCTTAATATTAAAAAAACACACTTGGTACTTTAATGAACTTAATTTCTCAATGATGCTATGTTTGCTAGTTTTTCTTTATCGATAAAAAAAAATTAATTGAGATAAAAAAATTCAGAGTAAATCTATTAATTTAGAGATAAAAAAAATAATTCGGAATAAATATGTTGGTTAACTGCAGTTTTTTTTATTTTTTTTTATTATAATAAATCTTTTTCCATAATCCCTAACTGTACAAGAATAACTGGAAGAAAAATACTAATCACTTATTTCAGGCATTCATCGTTTTCCACGTGGCTCAATAAGATGTCTATTCTCCAGCTACTTTTATCATTTTTTTTTATTCAGGAGCTAAACTCAGTTCAATTTGTGTTCATGGCCTCAACATATTGTTACATCTATTTTTCTCGTGTTTTCTGATGCTACTTTTTTTTTGCTAATTGCTTTAGCTTAAACGAGCATAGGGATTTAGAAATAATTTTGGGAAATATGCGAAAATGTTACTAATATCCCATTACAGCAGTATTTCTGTGCTTTTAAATTTTGTTATTTTGTTTTATTGCTCTATTAATGAAAGATATTCGCTTATTGTTATGTTACTCATTGCTCGCATAGGTCAGAATTAATATATTCAAGCAACAATTTGCTTTTATTTTTATCCTGTCATCATATTATCATCTTTCCTTACCATATACCAAATTTACAACCTAAATTTGATAAAATGGAACATCTGGAAGCTTTCATTAATATATGTCTAAAAAAAGTGCTGGAAGAAGTACCAGGATTTGCACTATTAAATTTCAATTTAATTTTCGGGCAAAACTGGACAAGAATTAAATCTTCCATAAACTTCAGTTCAATTTGATTAGTTGCAATTTGGTACCTTAATATTATGTGCAACGAGCAAGGACAAAATTTGAAAATGCCAGAATTAAATGTGGATTTAAACTGCCAGTTACTGATTTCTTATGACAAAATTAATAATTTATGTGTCATCGTATTACAGTAAGTTCTAAAAAGTGCTGAGTGCTCCTATTTGTGACTGCCACTGTCTATATTTTCGTTATGACATTCCTTGACCAAGACGAGTTAACTGAAAATGAACAATTTTAAAATCCCAATATATTTCTATACCAAAATTTCATCCACTAATCATGATTTCGCGAATATGAACAATAAAAACAAAGAAGTCTGTTTTAATTATACTATTACAAGTGTACTTTTGACTTTGCGGAAAAAACATTTCTGATATATAAAAAAATATGACTTTCTAATCTCCAGCTTCATAATCTTCACACAACAATATTTTTTAATTTAACCTGCTCGACAAATTGCTTCGGATTGACTAGTTCCGTACAACCATATGTTATTCTTGTAAGGCCTTTTGATTTACCATAATCCACAATATTCTGATATTCTACATAATTCCCACCACCGATAACAAAAACTATAACGTCTTGTGGTGGACCACGTGCACGTTGGGGCCTAAAGAATTAGTTATCTTATAGCCTAAGTTCTATCAATCGAAGATTTTGAATTGTAATAATTCTTTCGAAAGGGACAAATATAGCAAAATGATGTATGAAATATTTTTATGGATATAGAATTTTTATAAAAACTTGCTCTTTGCCAGTGCAATGCATCAACTTTGGATCGTAATATCGAAATTCAGCATCACTACATCGTGCATTAGATTGAAAATTACCCGTAAGAATTGCATCAACCATCTAAAATCACTATTTTCAATGCAAAATACGAAACAACGTCTTAACTTTTATTTCTAGCACGTCGATCAATAAAGTATACGAAATTTCCGCTTCACTTTTAATAATTTAATTTACAAATTAAATCCGCAAACTCGTGAACCTATTAAATAAATATACTTTTGTCAGCGGAAGACTACGCTTTTTTAAAACAAGGTTTTTCACTCCTTCCATAAATAATTGTGAGCCACGATTGAGCAAATTTGCAAACATATTATCTGTTTTAATACCATCGCCTGAATAATCGTTTGCAACTCGATTCAAATTCATATTTGATATTGATCTGCAATAATCATAAAGAAATAAATCTTTCTGCAATCAGCTTTTTCAGCTTTCTTTCCTTAAATTATATAAAAACATAAAATAAACCAGATGCCAAAACTGCAATACTGGTCAACCAATGCTTGGAGAAAATGATACACATCGAAAGTGCTATATTTTTTTTATATTAAAGAATCACTCAGCGAGAAAGCCAGAGTTATTAAAAAAATAGAATTTGCAATTTAATAATTTACAAGATCCATTAAATTCCACTAAAAAAGATGCTCATCAGTAAAAAAATTTTCTTTTGGCAGAAAACTTCCAGGTAATATTTTTATCCCTGTTCACCTTAACTGTTTGACATATTTGATAGCTGCATCATCCAAGCCAAATTCTTTGAGATAATTTTCCTGTTCTTTTAGTTCATTCTGCAAATAAATTTGCAGAATTAAACCAAAACAGAATTATTCATTCACATTCATTCACTTACAAACGCAGCTTCCACTGATCTTTGACTGCAAATCAAAAAGCCGAGCAGATACCTTTCAAAACAAAGCTGACAAATCATTTCTATTTAAACCATCTAATTTCCCAGCTAGTGTTTTCGGAACATGATTAGATCTAATAATTATAGAAAAACTGCACGAAATATAGCGTCTTAAACTTCGTTTTTGTAGTCGACAAAAACAGTCTAATTTATCGTTACCTGCGAAGTATTCGAGGAACAAAGATAATTGATTAGCATAATTCGCAAAGCATCTTCGTGGACATTAGACTGGCGCATCAATTCTATAACACTTGTATCACTCAGTGATCCATTCATTATCTTTTCTTCAGCCTCAAAAAGCACGTCAAGCTTCCTGAAACAAATTAAGAGGATGCATCCAAAAAAAATCACACTCCGACAAAATATAGCTTCAATGAATTTAATAAATATGATAAGGACAGAAATAAAACACTTACCGTTGCTTGATTTGATCAAGAACTGCGGTTGCAACAGTTGTATGCAAATCGATTAAGCGCTTCTTTTCTAGTAATTCTGGAAGTGAGCCAACTGTGGACGTTAACTTAGCTGTTGCATCACTCAATAAACTTACGGCCTCGTTGGATTCCACATCATCCATACCCTACGATAAATATTAATTTGCAACCATGATCAGCCTAATCGGCTCTCGACATGTCCTCAGCAGTGATAAACACTTGCGCAATATAAATCTAGCGATTCATGCAGAAGGATCTCATTACAAGGGAGCCAAATTATTTCTATATGAACTTAGAAAACTAATACCAGCAGTGTTTAATACTGCTTGAAAATTGGATTATAGAAATCATATAAAGTAACTAAACTATTGTAGAAAAAAAGCAATTATAAGACGAAGAGGATATTAAATTAATGATATCCTATCATTTAATTTAAAAGGCCAGCTAACTTTCTGTCTCTTGATCCAAATAAACAAAAAATATATATATTAACAGAGAGGCGTTCAACTTCGTACCATAGCCTGCTTCATACGCCTGATTTCATCTTCGCTATTTTTGTAAGTCTCAACTTCTTCCTGTATTGCTTCGGCCACTAATGGAAAAGCACTCCCTTTATGCCCCATCCACAGTTTGTCACGCGAATTCATGTCATATTCTTTCCTTCTACCAGTTTTATCTTTAATTACGACACGATTTAGATCCAAATCCTATAAAAATATTGTTGAAATCTCTCAAACTCATGTAAACAAAATAATTCAAATATACCATAAATTCACTCTGTTTGTAATGTAAACATTAGCTGTTATAAAGTAAATAAATGATTGGTTAATTACAAAATAGCTTAAGCACTTGCCGAAAACTTACTAATAAATCATGGATAAGAGCCTGATAAGTCCATGTATGATGAAGCATTGTTGCTATATCCATGCCACGATCGGCAATGATTAAAACAGGTCGGTGAATAATTAACCGCCCAGCGCGAATGCTATCTTGTGCAAACAAATTGTTACGAGCATCACGGAAATTATCACGTAATTTCTGGTCTAAACGCTGCAAAATCATTTCAGCATTTCTGCAATAATACATAAATTGTTTCATATTTGTTAAGTCCCATTTGTTTATGTAAAATCGTTTTTAATTTAATTACTTTATATCCTTGTACCTTAAACCTTAATGGTAATTAAACTATTTCAATAACTAAATATCACTTCAGTTTGCTGTTGCCCCACTAGAACTGATTCTGTGCTAGAAAAGAAGAGTAAAAATAAAATCTCAAACACTCTTTTTTGCATGAAAGTTTCGAATTCACTTTATAAAGTATTCGAAAATTTTTCTGGACATAAAAAGAGAGCAGACTACTCACCATCAACATAGATACTTTAATTATTGTTCACAAGCAAAATGAAATATTACGATATAAAATGATATGAACATTTTATGACAATAAAAAATCTAAAGTAGTATAATTCAGTTTGTTCATATTAAATCAAATCAACAAACTGACTTACAACGGCAACTTGTTCAGCAGCGTTATCCTTTAGACAACGTATAATAGGCACTACACCCAATGTCGCACATACCGAAAATAAACCATCAACGATAATATCAATGAGATCTTCCATCTGCTGTGGGGTCACTGCAGGATCATTTATTGCTAAAAAAAGACAACCAATAGTATATCCATCTGATTGGCAATTTTTCTATTTACAAGCTCTAAGGAACTGAAATGAATATGAAAAATCTGACAAATGAAATCAGTGGAGAAAATGTTAGAATGGGGGTAAAAAAAATTAGCTCAAAGTTATGCAATATTTAAAAAAAAAAAAAAAAAAAAAGATAATTTGCTGAAATGTTCGTGCAAAAGACCGAAAAGCAAACAATACCGTATAGTTAAATAGGAAAAGATATCTAACATTATTTAAAAGCACAACAAAAGGATAAGTACCGTAAAATGAAAAACAATTGCTACTGCTATATCGTCGCAATACAAATAAATCGTCTTCCAATGATATGAAGTTTAAGAACTGATCCATAAGCTAAAATGACAATGACAATGACGACGCAAAAATGAATCAAATTTTACGAAAGTATTTTAAAATCTAACCTTCTGAACATGCTGAACCGTTCCACCACAAACAGCAGCAGACGCTAATTGTTCAAGACGCGGCCTACTCAATGGGCTAATCATATTCAAATAGTAACTATCATACATTCCCTAAAATAACAATCAACAATTTCTTAGCTCTTTGTATTGTCTATGCCACCAATAAAACAACTGAAAAAAAAACGAAGGAAATTGACATAAATAGCTACATTCTACAGCCATTAAATCTAAAGCGCACTGCAAAAAAAAAATCTCAATGCAAAAGTCGATGCATTCGTTTCCTTTTTCTTTCATTTTTTAAAAAAATATACAATTCAGAATTTCAGCATTCAGTATATAATGGTATATAATATAATGATATTAGTACCATTATATTCAGAACCTGAATCCCAAAATACTAAAGATTTTTTTACGTACTTTGTTAAGGTCCTCGCAAATTATTTTAATGTTTTCGTCGGTGGGAGAAATGAAATATACAGCAGGCACGTCGGGCAACATTTCACGATGACTATTTATAAGTCTGCAAAAGTTTATCAAATAATTAAGTCATAAATAAAAATTCGCAGTAACCAAAAAATAAGTCATTTATTGCTAATTTAAAAAAAATTTGGAGCGAAGAAAAACAATGATAGTTTCAGTTTGGTCAGAAGCGATACTTTTTTACTATTTATAAGAAAACAAAAAATTACAAGTGCAAAGTGATTCCCAAGTCTCTTAACTCCTTTATCGTTAGCAATGGAGATATGATATCCTGCCCATAGCGATCTAAGATAAGTATTTTCCAGACCGGTTCCGCAGCCATCGATACTGGCAATGGCTGATTGAGATTTAATGCCTGTCTCAAAGAAGCTGAAAAAAAAACCGAGCGGAAATCACAGCAACAAAAAATATGTTTCCTGCAAAAAAAGGATAGATTGGTTCTTGTAACTTACCGTAGCCATTCACTTTATAATATTATATGAAAGGAAAAAGTTAAGGAAATGATTAAATATCGTGAGTAGGATGATACATTCTAAGGCATAAAATGGCGATATTTCTGTATTCAACTTTTCAAAAAATAACGAACATTAACATGAAAGCACAATACAGTGTATAATACTTACCAATTTGTCGCATTCGTATCGTTTCATTCCAATCTGTTTGATCGTTCATCGCTCATCAACACTGTGCTGTACAACTCTATCTAATGCACTGGAATTAATCATAATTGACCAGTAAATTTATATCCAAAAAAAAAAATCAATGGATTCAAACTTTCCAGTTACAACTTGAATGACACAACTATATGCATTAAATCATTGGAATTAAGCCAGATTGTATTACACGTCACCAATAATCATTCCTATGATTTAAATCATGTACGTGACGTGGAATTTATGCTTATATAAACAACTTGCGCAAATATAGCGGACTATTGATTTCTTAATCCCAGCACAAGAGATCTCCTTACAATAATCAAAGAGAAATATTTCAAAAAAAAAAAACTACTATAACATATGTGACTACTTTATTAATTTCATGCTAATTAATTCTATACTAATTTCAACTATTTCATTAATTTCACACTAATTTCAGAGTTCTAACATAAAAAGACAATAATTGAAATCATATTTAATAGATGTCGACACAACCACTAATTTCTTTGATACAACATAGTTAATGGCACGTCATCGTGAACCAACCACTGGTTGGAAGATATCTACTGTACAAATGTCAGCATGTGCAACACAGGAAACTGGAGAACAGCTGCCACATGAAAATGCTTCATCTCATTGAATTTAATTTATAGTTTTCATTTATTTTATTTTTTCCGTTTCCGCGAAATTTTTGTTAAAGTTAAAATGCTTTAATTGATTGAAAATTAAACATTTCAGTTTTAAATTGATGTCTTAAAATATTGGTGAAAAAACAAAAGTGTTAAAATAAGTTTGCATAATCAGTTGAAATTTTGCAAAGTAAAAAAATCAGATTTTTTGCTGGAAAAGAATTTTGCTAAAATTGATTTGGGGGTGAAAATAGGAAAAATAAGCAATATATTATTCGAATTGGAAGAATGCTGACAAATTTATGCAAGAAAAGTTTAGGTTATTAGTTGATACAATGAAAAAATATTTGAATTTCTTGGTTTTGTCACAATTGTCAAATATGCTGTTACATTTACTGATTTGTACAAAGCGCAGAAAAAATTTAAAAGTTTTTCAAAAGTAGTATTTAGTTATAGAATGCACTGTGAGTTATGACTCGAAGCATCAAAGTTAAATTAAATTAATGAGCTTTTCATCAATTAAAGCACAGCAAAAATAGTAAAATAGAAGATGCAATGAATGAATCCGTCAATAATTTCGATTGTTTCTATTCCCTAAAAACCTTCTATTGATTAAATTGCGTAAAACAATAATTTTATGCAAATATGATTACAACCGAAGCATAGTTCAATTTCGTCACTAAATATTTTCAAGTCAAAAAAGTTAAAGAAATAAAATGACGCAAATATTTTTTTCACTGCAAATTCAATACCTGAAAAAGGAGAAAAACAATGAGACAGTGTTTTCTATATAAAATTATCGGAATTTGGAGATGTTTCCTGCACATTTGAAAGTTTGACTTTTTTGAAAAAATATGGGATCGAAATTTGAATTTGTTTGCTTAAAAATTAATATCTCTCCTAATTATAGCAACAATTATGGTTCAATCCAAAATTTTTGTAAGAGCAATTTCCTTAAAATAGATTTTACAATAATGATTAAAAAACTCATTTTTACTAAAATTTGTTATCGGGAAAAAAATTCATTATAGGTTGGAGTGGATCTGAAAACTTATCAAATTTGAATTTACGACTTTGTAGGCACTAAATTACCGTACTTATGGATGATAATTTAGCTTTTACATTATACAAATTTCCTTTCTATGCAAAATGCTCGGTTTAAAAAAAATTGCGATTTTGAAGTGAATTTTTTCATTGCTGTAGCACACGGAAACAGTTAATATGTATTTATTAAAAAAATTAAGAAATTGATCTAAATATTTTCCGTATTCTGAAAAGAATGAGAATGTATAAATATCAATTTTTATGCATCATATTTAAAAGATTTCAGCGAATTTCATGAAATATTTTGATCGATCATTTATCTTCCTATAACAGATTCATCCGGAAATATCAAAGTCAGATGCAAACGATTTCGCTTCTGTATGGTTGTAAGTTAACAGAAATTGAAATTTTTTAAAATTTTAGAAAAGAATATACGAAAATGTGAAATTATAGAAAACAGTGGTAAGTTGTAATGTAGCGTTTCGATGATCGGATTTCAGACCGATTAATTTATCGCCATTTAGAAATGTCATAGAGCAGAGCTAGTAGTTGGGAAAGAATTTGGAATGTGATCAAAATCTGAGATATGCACAATAAAACGTCGTTTAACAAAGTTCGTTTAATAAATTTCTTATTTTAAATATATCAATTTGTGATGAAGTTTTGCTGTTAATGAGTTGGACTTTTTTTAATGTTGCACAAAAACAGTATCAAGCCATTGAATGCAAAGTATGGCAAGCAAATGTTGGAAATGGAAATGATGCATAAACATGGTTAAGCTTTCTGAGCCTTTTAATGCAAGGCATAACAGACTTAAATTATAAATAGAAATGACGCAACTTTTCATTGATATGATGAATGATATTGCAAATATTTAATTCTTCAAAAATGCATTATTGAGAAATTTGCAATTTTTTTTGGTTCGAAATAAATTTTGAAATGAAAAAATGCAAAATGAAAATTTTTGAAAAAATAAAAATGCTGGGATGAATTGAGGAATGCAAAATAAAAAATATATTTCAATATGCAAATTGTACAAGTGGCAGAATGCACACAAAATGGTATATTCATTATTTGATAATTTCCGGCAGGTAAATTTTAGCACGAACGAATAATATGAAATGAGCAGTTTAAAAAAAATTTTTTGAAACATAAAACGAAAATTATATTCTGGTATTTCTTCTAAAATCTGAAGCACTGAAAAGGTAAAGAGAGAAAAACTTGATAATAAAGTCATATTCGATAATGATAGCATATCTCTTTAGTTAGAAAATAAAATTTTCAAAAACATTTTGTTTCGTTATAAATTTTATAAAAAAACCGACTATTCATTCTATACAAAAATGTTACACAATTCAAAAATGTACTTCAAATACATCAATTTTTTAAATGCATCAACTTTAAATGCACAATCAATTATCTTTCATATCTGTCAAAATCTATGAATGATACAAATGCGACACAGAAGATATCACAGTCATAATTAAAACAATCAAATGTCAAAATAGTTTGGTAATTGCGACACGTAGTTCAATTTATTATTAATTATCGGAATGCATCATAATTTGTTATTAGTTACTGGATTCTAATGATTATAACTCATTATCAAGTTTTAAATTTAAATAATCTAAAGCATCTCTGAATGATTTTGAAACAGATATGAACGCATCTTTTATACATATCAAAATTATATCACAATACTCCTTGAGAACATTTATCCAAATATTTTCATAGTATTGATTCAAAATTTCCTTCATATTCTGCATTACTCCTTGTAACCATTCATTGTACAACTGAGTAAATGTCGCCCATTTTAACGATAAGTAATTGGTTGAAGTGAAGCTCAACTGTGCTACAAGAAAATTAATCAAAACTTTCGCTTCATGTTGTATTCGTTGTAGAAAAGTATTGGAATCATCACTGCATTGCATCACTCTTGTTAGATCTAACGATAACCATTCATTGATCAGATCAGTAATACAGCATAGTACTGATTGTTTTGGTCGGATATTATGGAAATAATCATCGTAGAAGATTTTTATGATCAAACTCAGCACAAAAAATGCTACGAACTGTATGCAGATAGCAGCAAAACACCTATAAAACATAAGGCTTAAATCATTAATTATAATATTATCAATTAAATGCAACAAATAAAAATTCGCAAGCTGTAAGATAATTAATTTTCATCACTAATTAGTCTCTAATCTGTGTAAATGACAGATTTTTGATTTTATATAATTCTTCATATTCATAATTCTAAATTTGAAACGCTCGAAAACATACTGTGGTAAAAAAAAAAGGATATTACATACATTACAAAAATATACTACAAATTCCATTAATTCATTACTCTATCATTTCATTGTTAAATGATGATTGCTAATAAAAGTGATATTTCATCGTTTTTTTTCATTGGTCAAACATTTATTTTATTTTTCAAAAAAGAAAATAAAAAAAAAAGAAGTGATTGCCAGAAAAAGTAAATATCTTAAATATCCAAATGATATCCAGTCAATATTCAAGTGATGATTAATACTTATTATTTAAAGCAGAAAGCATGCATGATCATCTAATTTATAAATGAATTTAAACAGAATTTTAATTTTTTGAATAAATTTGATTATGTAAGAAAATTTAATCCGATGAATTGGTCAGTGTTACTTAAGTAATTTTTAAAGTGGCTAAATATTCATTCTGGATTTTTCTTTATTATGTTGCAATATTAATACCTACCAAGTTTTCCTCGAAAGATTCCTGTGATTTTTTATCTTATTATCATCTAAAGCTGTAACTGTTTGTGTTGTTAACTGGTTCTGTTGTTGATCAGATGCCGTAGGAGTGATAATGCTCCTCTTTATCAATTGTTCCTAGAAAACGTTTCTATTTATAAATAACTTCAGTAAATTTCATGTATATACACAAAAGCAAAAGATAAAAACTTTTTAAATTTAAAAAAATTTCACGTCAAATAGTAGCAAATATCCATTAATTACATTAGCAAATATTCATCCGTACGTCAAATAAGTCATTCAAAAATTAATATTATTGAAATGTTTATTGAAATAAAATATGTAGGAATAAAAAGAATGAAAAAGAAAAATTAACTGATTATTAGAATTAGACACAACAGTAATAAATTTTAATTAACTTAAATGATAGACGAGAAGGATTTAAAAAGATTTCTTCAGGGTGAAAAAATTACATTTATTCTCGATGAAAAAGTAAAATTTCTCCTGAATTGGAAAAGATCAGATGAAAGAATAAAATAAGCAAAACGAGAAAAGTAATTTTGCATTTTATCATCAAAAAAAGGACACGGATAAACAATCGTTGAAATATAAGAAAAACGAAAAAAGCTATTATGTTAAATATCATACACTTTTAAGTGGTATCGATATGATAAATAATATTGGAAAAAAACTGTCAAAAAAGAAATCTGGATTTTCATTCCATCGGAATTTATTTCTTCACTGCTCTTTTCTTCCTCCTTTTTAATATAAAGCACTAAGCAATGATTAAAATTATTAAATTTTTAATTTTTAATAATAAATTTTTAATAATAGCACTAAAGTTTATAAAAAATAAAAAATAGGAAAGAAAATGGAAGTTATAAATTTTAATCAATTTTTACCGGAAAATTATTAAACACTTGAAATATTTGATAGTTGACAAGTGATAGATATTAAAACAATTTAAAGCATTGATGATCTCAAAGTTAAATTAAAGGTAACTGACCTCAAGATTCGTATTCCTAGATACGGAACTACCGCTATATTCCGCTGATGCTGATGTTGTTGAATCGTCTACAATAGCACTATTGACATAAATCATCCTGTTCGATGTATTTTCAGCATTAGCACAATCAGCAACTCGGACAGTATCTTCGGAATCGTTATTTTCACTTTCCGTCTCAACATACGACACTTCGACGCCATCTTCTTCTGCTGACATATCCGGAGTTGTTGTGAATGGTGGCTCAGCAGGAACGTAGTAGTTATTTGATATTTTCTACAAAAAAAAAAGTATGAATATTTGTAGTAAATTCAGTAAAATGATCAGTATTTTGGGCCCAAGCCCAAATGATCAGTCATGAATTCGCACAAAATTATTTAAATGATTACAACCAGAATCCTGTCATTTATCACTGATGATAGCATTTAAAAATTTCAAAATGAAAACGAAAATTTTTAATGGTGCAATGCATAATTCAGTGAGTAAAGAAAAATAACATTTAAGAATAGAAATAGCAATTTTGAAATTGAAAGAAATTAAACGAAGCAACACACTTTATTATTAGCAATATTATTTTCTGAAGAAAAACGAAATTAATTGGCATCTTATTAAGTAATTTTGTATTCCACAAGTTTATTTCTTTTTTATCTTAAATTTGTCAAAAATTCTGATATTAGTTGAAATTATGTTAAATTTTAATAATAATTAATGTGCTATCATCAGTGATAAATGACAGGATTCTCGTTGTAATCATTTAAATAATTTTGTGCAAATGTTCATTAACATTGGCATTATTTGATCCTTCCAGAACATATTATTGAACGATTTTATCGAAATATATTAGAAAATTATAAAAAAAAAGATAAAATTAAATATTTGTATGGAATGAAGGATAAAATTTGAATGCTGCAATAGTATTTTCAACCATTTCATAGATTTAATTGAAATTACCACTCGGATATTTCACAACAATATTTAAAAGCTAATACCTTATCTTTTCGAGAAATCTTTGATAATAAATGTGACAGTCGTGATGATCCGAGTGGAATCTTTGAAGATTTCAATTTGCTGCCCTTAGATGATGCGATGGTTTCCTTTTGCGATGTCACATCATGCGATCCTCTTGTCATAGTCGATGATTGCAGATGATCGAGTAAATCTGAAATTTACAGTTTAATTTTATTACCTTGCAAAAAAAAAGAAAAATCGAACATAGGATAAAAAATTGATTCATCAATTTTAAATCGAAAACAATCATTTAATTTTAACCATTTTTCAACATTCCAATTCATTTTTTTAAAAGTTTTTTCTTCCTAATTTACAAAAAATGAAATCATTGAATGTGCAATATAAAACTGACGTCATAGTTTTAAAACGGAAACAACTATTTAATTTCCGTTATTTAAGCAGTAAATTTCTTCTTATTTTTTCATTCCTCAGAGAGCATTTTTTTTTTAAAGCGCAAAAATAAAAATTTCAATTATTCATTAATTTGAATTATTAAAAGCTTTGAAGGAAAAGAAGAGCAATGGAACTGTAAAGTTGCAAAAATTAAATGAAAATTTGATAAATCAAAATAAAATTAAAAAAGAAAAAACTGGTAATTGCAATGTGAACTCTATGATGTAGAAAAAAGAAGTAAACTAAAGTGCTGAAAGATTTGGAATAAGTACTCGAAAGAGTCTAGAATAAGCACTCGATTATATTTCCCAGTGAAGCTTCAGCCTAAGCAAGTGATTGGTAACAAATATTCGATAACGACATTACACTATACAATAAAGTCTCAAGCTTGAGTAGAAATATATTATCCTGAATTTTTGTCCAAAAGTTTCTTGAAAAATGTTTGAATTTTTACTGCATATAATATAATAAATTAAAATATATTTCGAGTAACTTTCAAACTAAAATTCAAGATGGTATATGTTTAGAATTGTTAGCTAATTTATAGCACAGGCTCAGTTTGAAAGAAAAAATTTCATAGCACAATTTATTCTCCTTTTTTTTTAAATTGAACTGAAAAATCAAAAAAAAAAAAGAGAAATAAGAAGGAAATCTAAAAAATATCAATCGTCAAATTAATTCGCAATTTTAATAGCTGAATTTAACATATATTTGCAGATTCGTTTGCAATCGTTTTCATAAACTTAATTTTTATTTTGCTTAATTATTTCTAATTAATTGAACAAATATAAATAAAATATTGAATTAATTTTAAAGCTAACTGAAAAAAAAAACACTGTGGAATAGAAGGAAGGATGGACGGAAGGAATGAAAGAATAAACAAACAGTGAACAATAGTTTCTTTTATTATATGAATTTAAACAGCGCTCATCTAATATGGCTTTTATCTTCTGTCTAAAATGAAAGAGAAATATTTTAAAGAATTCTAATAAATTTACTGACCATTTAAAATTTACCATTTCGATCAATAATGACAGCTGAAATTTAACATAACGACAGCTGATAGCAGAGAACTGCAAAACAAACCAGCGAGTGGACATCTAAACTGCCCCCTCTTCAAGTAAACAAATCAACAACTCATCGTCCACTTTTCTCTATCATACACCCCTCAACACTCACAACATGGATACATTCAATGATCTCTCGGGCAATTACTGCTAAGGCCTAAATGTGTCAGCACTTTGTGAAGGCCTAACAGTGATAGCTAATGTTAATGTGATAGCAGTAGCAATTAGTCATTCCCTTGACATTAACTGTGAAATGACTTTATATTTATTCATTCATTGCAATCAAATTTGTTGATTAAAAGAAGAAAGAGAATGAAAAAAGAGGAGAGGAAAAAGAAGAAAGAAAGAGATTAAAATGACCGAAAATGCAAACGGTCAAATAAGCATGTCATTGTGATGCGAAATGTTCAAACAAACTGTAATGATATTACCACCTGATATTTCACTTTTCCTTTCTCTCTCTCTCTCTCTCTCCCTTTCCTTTCCTTTCCTTTCTCTCTCTTTGAATACTGTACTATCATGTGAATTAGCATAGATTTTATTATATATGAATCATATGATAACAAATAAGCAGCTTCTATTAACAACGGTTAAAAGCAAATTTTAAAAATCAATAAATGACCATTTCAATTTAACCAATGCATGCTATGGTGATTGCATAACTGTCCAATACATTCTTTCTCTCTCTCCCTCCTTTCGTCTCCTTCTTCTCCTCTTTCGTTCCCTCTCTCTCCCTCTCTTTGTCTCCTTCTTTTTCCCTTTCGTTCCCTCTCCCTCCCTCTCTTTGTCTCCTTCTTTTCCTCTTTCGTTCCCTCTCTCTCTCTTCCCCTAATTTCAATCACATTTTGTCACAAAGTTATCTTGGAAAAGAGAGAGAAGTTTAAAATTTAAATAATTCCAAGAGAATATAAAATTTTATTGGAAATTTTGAATACTTCATTTTCTTCTATACACTTTTTAAATGGAAATATAATTGCTTTAGTAAAGATAATTTATTTGAATTTATCAGAATGTTGAAGTTAAATTTCATTTACATTACCTTACAGTAACAATTTCAAGTACTTTATAGACTGATCTTGCAAAAACGATTTTTACAACTTACTGTAAACTTATTGTAAATTTAAAGCTTCCTTTGCACAGAATTTCACTCAATTTCACTCACATGAATCCACACGTGAGGAAGAACAAATCGTGCGTTATTACAGAGAAAGAATCTCATGTGCCGTGTACATAGACAAAAACAAATAAGAAATTCAAAAAAGCAATTTCTCAACAAACTTTGTATTAAAAACAGAATCTCACGTGCTTTATACGTAAGCACGAATAATTAAAAGCCGTTATATCACGTTCCTTTCACGTAGCACAACTGTTGTGTTTTCCGCATTCACAAATAGTACTTTGTGAAGTTTTTTTCTCTTTTTTCTCTCATCCCATAATAGTATTGTTTCTCATAAATTTTTATTTCAAATCTTCAATATAGCTGCAACTTTTTAACTTTTCTGAAGCTTTCTCAATCCTTTGTATTATATCATTTCTCTAATATTTCACTGATCTTTCAATCTTCTCAACTTTGCCTTATTTTATCATCTTTCTTCTTCTCTTTTCACCACTGTTTTTCCAATGAATTACTCCATTTCTTTCGCAAACTTTTTAATTCATTTAATCTTTTGCGCTTCAAAATTTTTTTGTTATTTGTATTTAGAATATTGCAATAGCATTAGCATCCTGTTAATGTTAAATGGTAAAAAACTGGAATGGCCGTAATCGAGAATTCGGAAATTTGTTAAAAACCGAAACAAGAAGAAAACAAGGGAAAAAACTGTAATCCAGAATTCAGAAATCGATCAAAATACAAACAGGACACGTCACCCTCATTCTAGAATGGAAATTCAGTTGAGGAAAAAAGATGGTGATAACATAAACTAATGTGCCACCAAGTTATTGAGCTATATAAAAACTGAATCATTTGAATTGCTGATAATGATTACTATTTGTAACTCTTTCTTCATCATATGATAATGAATAAAGAAAATGTTAATTCGTTTCCAATAAAACTTTTATAAAAAAAATATAAAAATCATCGAGAAAAAAATTTAGGAATGACAAGCAAAGAAAAAGAGAAAAGTAGAATCACCTGATAATAAGGTGCAAATTGATAAGGATAAATTGAATTTTGATGGCTATTCTCGTTCTTTTACAACCAGTTCTTTTCCCGGTAGTTCCCAATCTCCTTGTCAAGACATTATTTTTTTGCCAAAACAAATGGTTGTTCAGTGGATAGAGTAACGGCGAGATTATGAAATGGAATTGTGAATGAATGGCTTAAATTCATAGAGTATCGCAGAGTCAATACGTTTCCAAATATTTCATTCTGTTCGCATAACCTTTCATTTTGAAAAAAAATTGTTGTCAACACAAGAATCAACAGAAAACATTCCTTCCTTTTTCTCCTTCCAAAGTTTTTTCTTTTTCCTTTTTTTTTGTCCAATAAAATCTCGTTGTTCTTCCATTAGGTGACAAATAAATTTCCAGAAGATTAAGGGTTAGATCAGATATATCCTCGGACTAAAAGATGAGAAAATAAGATTGAACGATAATAAGATTAGACAATAAACGTAAGTTAAATGATGATCGAATTAATTAATAGATTTTATTGGATAGATTGTAGACTATATTAGCTGGAATTTTTTTCTTTGCTAATGAAGAAAGGAGGGATGAATAACTGAGTTAAAGTGATTGCTAATATGATTGATTGAAGGAGTGAGCTCAGAGATGATAACGATGATAACAATGGAAAGTGTAATGTTTTTGGTAGAACACTGAAATATTGTTGAATTCAAAATTAAGAATTAATAGAAAGAAAAATAATTCTAATTTTTGATGTTGAAACCAAAATTAAAAATTCATGAAGCATAGGGATAGATTAAAATTCAATTTTACATTTAAAAATTCTGTATGAAGATCAAATTCACAATGATCAGCAATTTTGTTAGTTACAATGATTAGTGAATGAACGAAAACTCATTTAATGATCACTTTGAAATTATTTCAGCTAATATTCGAATTCCTCTGAAAATTCTGACGATGTTCTATTTGTTGTTAACTATGGTAAAAATAGAACAATGATGATAAAGTGATATCAATGATCATTTCGTAGTAGTGATAATGTTAGGATGATAATATATTTATAGTATAGTAATGATAATTTCTTGATGATGATAAATTTATAGCATTGATAATTTCATAATAATGATAAGATTAATAGCTGATAATAATTTATATACGAATAATGAAATTATGTGAGAAATTTTAGGTTACTGAAAATTTTGTAAATAATGATTGCTAATAAGAATGCGTCGAATTTCTATCGTTTTCACTAATTAAGCAATTATGCTTTTTCATTTCATTTCATTAATATTATACAAGCAACATTTTTATATTCTATACTGAAATGAAAATTTCAATAAAACTTTTTAATTAAAATGGATGAAAAATTTTTCGCATAAGAAATGATTTGTAGCAAAAATTTCAAAAAATTTGAAAGGGATTTGAATTATTTAAAATTTTTTAATTTAATCCGTCTGAACTCGTCTATACTGTTTCATGTCAAATTTAATTGCATGCAATTTAAATACTTTAAAAATTTCGATATTTCAATAACCGATAACTATATCAGACTGAATTCATTATTGTAATCTTTCACATAAATTAGGATTAGATTTACCTTCGCTGAAGAAAATTTTCTAGTGGACTTGCATTACATGTAAAATTAGGAAAAATAAATAAACGAAATAAAGATGAAAAATGAATCATTCAGTTCAGCGAATCACAAAATATATTAACTAAGGGTCGAAAAATCGATTAAATCAGAAAATCCAGAAAACTTTTTCTGTAAGTCAAGATTTAATTCTTCATCCACAGCAACATAACAGCTATTATTTCGATTATTAATTGAAATTCAATTCAATACAATTAAAAATGGAAATCTTCCAAAAATCAAGAAAAAACGAAGAAAAAAAGAATATCAAAAAAATTTTAATCTTATAATTACGATTATAATTCAATTAATTTTGTTAAAGAAAAGAAAAAACAAACAAACAAACCAAGCAAACTGTAATTGATTGGAAATTTAGTGTCACATCGTATTGGAAATGCATGACGACATATTGGACATTTGCATGTGCAGACAGAATTAAATTTTAAAGCGGCAATACAATTATTGCAAAAGCTATGACCGCAAGGCAAAAGTTTTGGGACGCGAACATTTTGCTGGAATGGTTCGAAGCAAACCTGAAAGTAAATTTGAAAAGAAAGGAAAAAATAAGTCAAATTATGCTTAAACATTATTGTCTATTTTGTAAAATAATTTTGCATTTCATCTAATATTAAATCGAAACGAAGAAATGAACAAATAATTTTTTGAAATTTAAAAAAAATTTTTTTTACCAATGCATTTAATTCGCTTTGTTGAATGATTTTCTTTTACAAATTATTTAATAAATTTTTTAATATTTTTTCGTTCCTTCCGCTTTTTTCAATTAAATTGCAAAAGATATGATGACATATAATGATATTTAATATTGATTTGATATTTAGGTCATGGGTTATAAGTTCGAATGTAATCTATCAGTAATAATCATGCGTGTTTCCCACCATGGTCAGAACAAATTAATAATAATATTACTGCTAGTAATTAATCATGACACTGATAATGATACAAGTAAAAACGATAACGATGATAATTTTCCGGAATGCTCACCAAAATCATCATTGATTCCGAAAATTGAGTAGGAATATAAATAATTTTTAATCAATTGTTACTTTTGTTTGCCTTTTTCGTTTTGTTTTACTTATTAAATTATTAAAAATTGAAACTACATTTTCAAGTATAATGATAAAGAACAGGTAACAAATGTTTGATATCATCGAATTTTATCAAGCTTATATGTAATAATTATTTTAAAATGAACATTTATGAATTATTTGATTGAAACCAGACTTACTTGACACAGCGAAGGACCATTGCTGTCACTTGCATTCGACACTGATGACAATGGTGATGACAATGATCTGTATAATATATCGTCATTCGTCATTGAAATCATTTGCTTTCACGTTATTTCTAAAATAAATAAACAATGGTTAAAACAACAAACAAATTTTTAGCATTTTAGAAGAGTTAGAAATAAAGTTAAATTAAATTTTATATGTAATTTTATTTGCTTCTCTTATGCTATACAGAAAATGATAACATTCAAAAAAGTAAACAAAATTTCAAAAATAAAAATTAATACTTTAAAATTGTGCGAAATTATCGCAGATTTAATTGGGAATTACAAGAGAAGAAAGAGAAAAACAAAAAAGTGACAGTGATGGTGGCTTTTTGGAAAAGCTTTTTCATTCATTTTAGTGTAATAATAAGTTGACGGAAATATATGTGGAGAGAGAATGAGAGATAGAAAAGAAAGATAGAGGTGCTTTTACACAGAGAAAGGGAGGGAGAGAGAAAGAGATTGAAAGTGAAATGTAATTTAAACTATCGAGATTTGAAGTCTCTTTATTGCTGGTTTTTTTTTGATAACTAAATGCTTCATCCTTTTGCTGCTATTTCTACTTCTCCTTTACCTACTACTCTTCTTGGCTATCACTACAATACTGCTACTACTGCTACAATAGCATTACTGTAAGGTTAGAGAGAGGAAAAGACGGTTGATGATCACAGAAAAGATCAACTGTAACTTTTCTGACTAATTACAGGTGAGTTTACAAAATTCTCATTTCTCAACTACTTCTTCTGCACATTTGATTTCTCATTTGCTGAATTATTCGACAGCTAAATTTTTGTATGAAATTGAAAAAAGAAAAGGATAAGAAGTAATTCAAATTTACACATCAAATGCGACAAATTTCATCCAAATATCTTCAAATCAAATATCATTCACAGCATTATGTAAATCATTGATCTAATCATATAGCAAAAACAAAAACAAAAAAATCTGACATTTTTTCATCAAAAATGTTTAAAATGTATAAAAAAAAAGAGTAGGATTAAAACCAAAGAGATGATGATAAATCTTAAATTTCAACAAATTGGAAAATTCACTGCGAGCATTTAGCATTTTCGATCATTTTTCTTTTTCATCTCTGCAGCGGAAAATTTTGCAAACAAAGAAAAATTCACATTTTCATTTCTTTATTTCCATAAATTTAAATCTTTTGTTACAGCAATTTCTTTCTTCTGGACATTCAATTTTTTTAAATTTTTTTCTTGGATCAAAAAAGGTGAACAAATTGAAATCTGAGAATGCGAAGAAATAAAAAAAAGAAGAAAATGAAGTAATCATTGGTGAGTGAATGTTTCAAATAATTGAAAATTTGATATTTCAACTGCGATGAGATGCAATCAATTATAACTTATTCGGACATTTCATATTTATTTCATTTTCATTTCAATTTTTGCACTCTCTCTTTCTCTCTCTATCTCCTTCTCTTCTGTTTTTTCTTCATTATCAATGTTTTATTAGAACAACAGGCCGTTTGATATTTAAAATTTGATTAAAAAAATGATAAAGTTAAAAAGCCATTTTTTGACTTAAAAAATATTAAGCGGAAAATTTTGTTTTCACGGTGAAATGACGGCAGAAATTCTGGATACTTGCCTGAATGAATAAAAATATTGACGTGAAAAAACATTTCC
Organism: Mansonella ozzardi; assembly: GCA_029876185.1. Classification (NCBI taxonomy): domain Eukaryota; kingdom Metazoa; phylum Nematoda; class Chromadorea; order Rhabditida; family Onchocercidae; genus Mansonella; species Mansonella ozzardi. The sequence continues at coordinate 52,562 of JARVGP010000135.1, forward strand.
AATTAAATGTTTGCTAATTTGTCCATTCCAAACGGCTATCTTTTTCTTTCTTTGCTTAAATTAATTTTTGTTTTCAAATTAATTTTGAATATTTTTGCGATTTTTTGATTATTATTACATTTTCTGATGCATGCAAATTGCATATACTTTAATTAAAAATCAAAATTCACCAAAGAAAAACATGAAATTGATTCATAAAATTTGAAATTTGAAATTAGCAAAATTGTTTTTCTTTAATTTTATAAAACTTTGAGCTCAAAATTTATATGCCAATTATTTGACAATTTTTGACGTATTTCCAACAATCAATCCTGAACTTTAATCTTGAACTTTGATTTGTTTTTCAAACTTGAATTTGATTTGCCCAGTTCATTTTTTGAACTTTTATCAGTTATTAAAATGCAAAAAATACCGATGTAATTCTTTATTGAATCTTCATCATTTGATTTTTACAACGGGTAGATCCGTAGTGAAAATAAATGAAGCATTGATATTTTAGCTTGCTTAATAACCCGGAGCTAGTCGAGCAGGTGGACAATGATCACACCGTCCTTTTGGTCCTTCCTCACCCGGCGAACCTGGTGAGCCTTGCTGTCCTGGTGTCCCTGGTAGTCCTGGTGGTCCTGGTGGACCCTTTTCGCCAGCTTGTCCTGTTTCACCATTTATACCAGCTGAATTCTATATGTTTAGTAAAAATTCGTAGGTGCAATTAGCATTCTTTAATAATTGCTTAATGATATTTCATTTGCTAAATAGGACATAATATAAATTCCGTTGAAAAAACGTACGTGGTCCTGCTTGTCCACGTGGTCCCATATTTCCTGGTCTTCCTGGTAATCCTGGAGACCCAGGTGGTCCTTCACCTCCTGGTATCTGTCTTCCTGGCATACCTGGAGAGCCTTTCATTCCAGGATTACCATTTCGTCCCGGTGGTCCTGGTGGTCCCGGTTGCCCAGGTTCACCTGGCGCCCCATCAATACCCGGTGTTCCTGCATCTCCTGGAGGTCCCTGTGGCCCACGTGGTCCTGGGCTGCCTGGGAGACCTGTAGGAGAGTCGCATGGACATTGTTCTGGGAATCGTCGAGACCATTCTTCCGGTTCTGTTGCTTGTGCACCTGGCAATCCAATATCACCAATAACACCATCAATACCATCCGCACCTAAAAACGTTTGTTATTTAAAGCAGAACTTTTCCTATTCACTTACTCTTCAATTAGTTCAAAGACCATTTTCTGATTAAAGCAGTCTTTGTTTAACTGTTAATCAATAAATGATCAGCTATGAAAAGCAATTTTCAAATTTTGAAAAATTCTCTTTTTGAAGAAGACATTAAAAAGAGAATTTTGACCTATGAATACATTACTGAAATTCATTGCTTCCTTTTTCCAGCTTGTCTTCAGTTTAATGCTTATATATATTAGCTCAAATTACTGTTCTTACCATCAAGTCCTGGTTCACCGGGTGGTCCGGGTGGTCCACGTTGGCATGTACAACATAAGTCCGATAATTGACGTCGTTGGCGAATACTGACATCCGTTGCAGACACTGTAATTGCACGACTAACACGTGATCCTATTAAGTGCTGTCCAGCAGTTTTAATTGCAAGCATTTCTTTCCACATATTTCGTGTACGCATCTAAAATTAACATTTATTAGATTTTTTAGATATAAAGCAAAAAATTTTTCAAAATTTTAAACTTTATTTATTTACTAATTCGTTTTTTTAATTCAACATTATTCATATCTTTTTTTTTCACTGTCTGTGTTTTTATTTTTACTTTTTCAAAAATTTCAATTAATAGTTGATTTTTTTCCTTGTAATGTGTTAGAGAAATGATTGATGGAACAATTAATTATTGAAAAATTGCTAATCAACAGTGAAATAATTAATAAGCAATATTAAGCGGTCAGTAGTACTGGTCAATAGTGTTAGTGTTACCTTGCACAGATCTAATTCTGTTTGCACCTGACTTTCAAATGATTGAATATAGGTGAAAATGATTGGGAATGAAATCATACATGTTGTTACAGCACCAGTGGCCAAGACAATTGCCACAAAAGCATTTGTCTTCATCGAATGAGGGCGAGGTTTTTTCTCCATCTCTATCCAAAAAATTATAATAGTAAAAATAAAAATGAACTGAAAACTGCTTTATTATTATTAAAATATAAATAAGCGATTATGTCGCATTGGCTAATACCACTTATTGTTCGTGGTATAAATCTTTCTAATCAGATTTCATTAACATTAATAATAAGAAAAAGGTATTCGTTTGAGAATAGTAAGCTAAAATTAATTCAGTTTTATTTTTACTGACTAAATTTACGCTCAGTAATAACTTTAGTTTAATATTTTTAGAATGAAATTGAATTAAATGATAATAAAACTAAATTTATTGCAAATTTAATTTAATTCATTCATATTTCTTGCATCCATTGCACCACTTTAATTATATAATATTTCTTGATTATTAGTACTTAAATAATTTCCTAAATTATTTTTGATTAATCTATTCGAACTGAAAATCAAACTATTGCTTTTTTTAAATTAAATGTTGTACAAGAAATAACACAGTGTTTCGAATTGAAAAATTAATTTTCAAAGTTTTCTTTCTTTTTTCAAAAAAAAAGGCAGATGTTCTCAAGAAATAAAAGACGAATTGAAACGACAAAAAAATTCTTCGCTTATATAGTAGCAATATTGATGACATCTGTTGACAGGTAACGGTAACGCTACCGCGTCCAAGCTCTATACGGAAATTATTACACGATAGAAATGTTTTAAAATTAAATTTTCTTTTTTCTTTTCTTACTCACTCAGTATTATTATCAAAAAGGAGAGTTATACTTATAATGAAGGTAGAAAAATGATTGATTTATTGATTTTTTCTTCACTTTTCTTTTTTAAATAAATGAAGTTTTTTTTAAAAAAAAAAGCAGATTTTGGTATGAGAAAATAAATTTTTGCAATTGGCTGAAATATGGTTGAAAATGAAATTGAACGCTTTGAAACTTGTCATTTTTATTCTTAAATTTTGATTTTTTTTTTTCAAATGCATAAGAGCCAGGTTAGTACTTAACTCAATGGAAATTACGTAAAACTTTAACAAAAAGTTGACTAAAAGATTGACATGATTTATGAAGTTATTCAATTATTCAAATAAATAGATTATTTTTTAATTCCTTTCTCTCTCGGAGTCCATCTATTACTTTATATTTCTTGTTTTTATATTTCATAGATCATATTTCGTTTTGCTACAATTTGATAGTTTTAATAAATTTTACAAAAGTTTGGTTAATCATATTTTGCTTTATTATAGATCAATAATGAACAACTAAAAGTTAATAATCAAATGTTTTATGTTGCTATCAATTATTGCATGATGTATGTTGAAAGCGATTCGAAATCTTAAAAGTCATTTTGAAAAAATACCAAATGCATTTTAACTATATCTATTTAATCAATTAGTTTTGTTGGGCAAGTGAAAATTCGATTATTGAGAAATGAGATTTCTCCAATTCATTCAGTAATTTTTAGTAATATTAAGCCTTCAAAATTTGCTACTTTTTCGTTTTCGTTATTCACGTTGTCAATGCAAGGAACTGATTTGAAAATTGATTTATTACCGAGCCCAAAAAGAAAGACAATACCTGTTCCTGGGCGTTCTTATTTGTATGCAAGGTCATTCAGGAATAGATTTAAAAAAAAGAAAAAAGAGCATAAATTCTTGCACAATTCAAATTAATCAAATTTTTTAAAAGATATGTATAATTGTTTTATTATTCGAAACATAAAATTGGCGTAAAATGTATACTATTTGTAAGTCCTTGTTCATTAGCCATCATAAAAATTGAGTGGAAAATGTTTGAAATTCTATATAATGAGTTGAACAATATTTATAGCCTCTATAATCTATGACCCTTTCACCGACAATTGTTTTAAAAATTTGATTTTTTCAAATAAAAAAAAAGTTATTTTCATTTATATTCACATTACTGTTTATATTTATATTCGTGCTTACATTACTTCTACCTTATTAGTTTAATACAATTAGCAATTCCAATTTCAGTTTCTTTGTTATAAAAGTGAGACAATAACAAAGAAAATAATCTCTTGGAGATGTACGATTGAATTCATTGAATTCATTCCGAAAGAAACAGATAACACGATTACATTTGTTTATTTATAATGGATTAGAATTTTAATTTACAATTTTTCATTTCGAAAAAAAATGCTACATTCCGGAAAATAAAAAACTATCAACTCGAAATATCTCTGAGAAAGTTTTTGCGATCTAAAATTGAATTTCCCTTTTTAAGTTTATTAAGTTCTATGTTAAAAAAAGCTCCTCATTTATTAAAAAAGAAAAAAGAGTCTGATTTGATTTTCGAACTTCTGGGTGAAAAAATTTTTATTTCACAAGTTTGTAAACTTGAATTTTAGTAATATTTAACAAATCGATGATTTTTTGTTTTTTAAAAGCTCAATGGAAATATCTGTAAATGATTAGTCAATTAAATTGCTTACAATTTTTGTTACAAAATAATTAAATACTTTTTTCCGAATTTCATCACTGAAATGATTTTGTTTTGAATTTTAAAAGATATTTATAATGTTACTATTATTGAATTATCGTTGAAAATGACTTCGAAAAGATTTCTTAAATGGAATGCATGAAAAATATAATTTTTAATTGAATTTTTTGATCAGACTTTTTTTCAACTAAAAATAATTTTTTTTAATTTTTAATGGAAATTTTCCTATATTAACCAATTTCGTCGGTCCCTCAACACAAACTTATTTAATGATAATTAAAAATTTCAACGTCTTTCTTTTCATTTATGGATGAAAGCAGTTCAGTTATAAAAACCAAAAAAAATATATGAAGCAGAGTTTCAAATGAAAAATCAATCAACTGTTTGTCAGTTGGACAACACTGATCCATCAATTCTGTAGCATTTCAACCAATTAGTAAAATAAATCGATAGTTTTTTTCGGATATAAATTTGACAATAAAGGAAATAATGCACAGATTTGGAAAAACTTTTTATTTTCTTCCATCGTTATTGCAATTAAGGATTTCCAGAATATAAATCATTTCAGTCAAATAATCATAATGACCACATAATTTCATAATTGTGAAAATATCCGAAGTTGAAAAATAATTTTCATATAAAAATAAAGTTTTAACAAACTTATAATGCATTGCAAAATTTTCACAATCACTGCACAGTTCATGCTTTTTATTAAATAACGATAATATGAAACTGTTTTTCAGCCTAAAATTTTTAGTTGAATAAAATTAAAATAATAAATTTAAATTTTCAAAGTTGCATATTTTATAAGTTAATTTGTTTGATAAAATTAATTCTATCATTAATTGAAAAATGGGAGCAGAAAAAGTGGCATAACACATCATTTTTTTCTTTGTACTAAAGGAGATTATTTTATTGAAAAATTATTTGAAAAAGAATATGAAATTGAAATCGAATTTAATAGATTTATGCAAGTGACATAAAATCATTGAATTTATGTTAAAATGAAACAAATTATAAATTTTCAACTTTTTTTGTTCTTTCTTCACAATTAAATTTATTGAACATATCAAAGATTTTTTTCTGAAAATGTAATCCAGGTAAACATCGACTGGTTATGGTCACAATTATAGAGTGGACATTATTACTGGAAATTATTGAAATATTTGGATCTTATTTTTGGAGATTATTGAAATCCTGCATATTGCAAACGTAAATGCAAATGCAAATAACTTCGTCAGCAATTACTTATCTCATAATGCAATTTAAATTATTCACAAGAATCACTCTTTTTTAATTTTCTGAAACCTGAATGTAATAATGAGGTATTCATTATTGCATTCTCATTTCGAACAAATAACCTGCTTGATATAAAAGTGAGAAATCAATTGATTAATTAGTTGGAATGTGCAGAAACACTATCATTCATTGCTCAAAATTTACTTTTTGTTGTTCTGTATCACTTACCTTTAATTAACCAGTAAATTTGTTTATTTATTTGGATTGTTACTTTACAAATAAATGAAAAGTTTAATTAATAGGTGGTCTATTTTAGCTATATCTCAATCATTCATTTACCACATTTCTCCAATGTAATTACGATCACTTGTGATAAGAAGAATTCAAAAAATTGAAGAGATTGTTTGTCGCAAGGTAAGATTTATATCATATCGCAATGATAACATTTTATCATATCACTTTCAAATTAATAGAAATCTGTATGATAAGAAGACAAAACAAATTTGTGCATTATTAATGATTGATTCAAGAACATTCGAAATTTAAATTTTATCAACCAACTTGTTGTACAAATTCATATTATTGTCAACTTAACAAAACAAATGAATCATTTCTAAACAAATCGCTTCATCCATTTATCGAACAATGAAATCAGAAATGAATGACTTAACAAACACTTATACTAATATTTATTGCGATAAAAGATTAATTAATTTACAAAAATAATTTGAGACAATTCATTTCTTTCATTTGGCTTTCTCATCCGTATCATGCAATATTAATGAAAATATCGTGATAAACAAAAATTAAAGCTTTTCTCAACAAGGGATAACTTAATAAACAGAAAAGGCATTTAAATATTGCTGAAAAAATAGTGAAAATGGGAACAATTTCCGGATTGTATGTTATTGAAAACGGAAACAAAAAAAAGCGAAAAATATATAGGATGAGAAAAGTATTTTATCGTAATGATAAGCGGAAACAGGAATGGAAATTGACCGAAAAGAAAAAATAAAAAGTGAAGTATGAAAAAAGACGGACGATATCAAATTTTGAGTTTTTTTGCTTTCATATTGGAAAACAAGTTTTTGAAATGGATGTGTTTTTTTATAAAAGGTAAAAAACATGTAAAAAACACCTATAAAACTGCCATAAAGACTTAAAAGCTTATTGGTTCTCATCTTCCATCCATCGGCAGAGCTATTTTTTTCTCTTTGATTCGAATATTAAATGCTAATGATAAAGTATGTTCGATAAGCGATCACATTTCATTTTATTTTTTTAACATTTTAAAATCTTTTTTTTCCACTTTATTCAAATCGAAAAAAAATGAACAAAAATTTTGTTTTCGTTGTTTTTTTCATCATGTTTGTGTTAGCATGAATTATTTTGTAATATCATATCGATTGATTGATTTAAAGATTACAATTAAATGAAAATGTCATTACAAACAATCAGAAACAAAAGCTAACACAAAATACAGTAACAGAAGTTCTTGCATATAATAACAAAGGAATACTATCAAAATATATAAATTATTATTCAAAATTTACTTACGCGGAAAAAATTAAAATAACTTCTAATTTCTTAAAAAAATTTCTGAAAAATTGTTTGGATGTAAATTTTAACCAGAGGTTTATTTTTTGCAAAAGTAGGAGATAAAGGGAGAGAGAGAAAGTAGGAAAGTGGGAAAGAATAAATAATCCAACGACACAATTAATGCAATGATTTGCTTCTTCTGTCATTTTTAAAAAAATCAAATTGCAAATAAATCTAACAAATAAATATATCTAATTAAAAAAAGCATCTCACTTAATTTCATATTTAATTTTTATGAATTACTCATGAAAATAAATTCAAAAAAAAATCAATTTTTTTTTAGAAATGGCGTCACAAATGCTTGTTAACGTCGCATCAATTGCCAGCGGCTTGGTTATTCTTGTTTCATTGATTATTGTTGGTTTCTTATTCCAGAATATTAATAACTTTTACTATGAAATATTGGATGATATGGATGAGTTTAAGGTTCTGTTTGTAATGAATTATATTAAATTGGAATTTCCAATCAGTAATGAGCTTAAGAGAATAATAAAATGATATCTTACTGATTTTTTTTTACTGATTAGAAAAAGCGAAAAAAAGAAAGTATAATTGAGACAGAATGTGCTAAATAAAATATTTGCCATTGTTCGATTATAAGGTAATGTAAATTTCATATTAATATATAGCTGTAACATTTATAAATAATAATTTAATTAATAGTCTATAAACGAAAGTTTTTCAATCCAATTCAATTTAATTTAATTTAAATATCCTAATTTTTAGACTTTAGCAAATGATGCGTGGGAAGAGATAATGAGTGTTCATGTGAATCACAAGGCAGTTACGTCGGAAAAAGGATCATTTAAATTTCTGTTCCGTGTAAAATCACGTCAAAAGCGTAATGCAGCCTGCGGTATGTTGAAATTAGATTTATCAAAAATGCTATTCTTTTGCAGAGAAGGAAGTTAGATGGAAAGATTGAAATTTTTTGGGTGGGATAAATATGAAATGAGCGAAAATATATGCCATTTTTTGCCTTTGTGAAATTTGAATTGATGAAATAGTGATATAAATTGTGAAAAAGACTTGGAAATAATTATAAAATGGGTTTTTAGCATGTGCTCGCCAAGTTATAAATTGTCCACCAGGACCACCTGGCCCACCAGGAGATGACGGTCTACCAGGAGGTAATTTTAATAATTACCACACAAATCCTATATTATTTTTGGATGATCATTACCCATCTGTAAAAACAATTTGTATATGCAATGCATCACTACTCAAAAATCGAAAAATCAGATTTGAAAAGCAATTAGCGGAATTTTTAGAGCCAGGTGAAGATGGTAAGGATGGTAAGCCAGGATTAGATGGTATTGCCATATCGACATATGGCAATACACGCAGAGGTTGCATTATTTGTCCACCTGGACCACCTGGACCACCGGGTGCAACAGGGCCAGCAGGACCACCAGGTCCGAGTGGAATGCCAGGCAGATCGAACAATGGCGGTGCCATTGGGCAGCCAGGACCACCGGGACAACGCGGAGATCCCGGAAGCGCTGGTAAATTCGTTGTTGTATCTTCATATTTGATGTTTATTTTACAGAATATTGAGAATAATAGAAAATTTTCAACAGCTAAATTCTATGGCTTGTTTCAGGTCTGCCGGGAAAGCAGGGACCACCTGGAGTACCAGGATTGCCAGGAATTAGAAGACGCGGTATTCCAGGACCGAAAGGATTACCAGGTCCAATTGGTCCAGCGGGAGAACCTGGCGCACCTGGTGAAGTTCCAGGACCTGGTCCAATAGGCCCACCAGGGCCACCAGGACCAGTTGGAGAACCGGGAACTGATGGAGCACCTGGTCAACCAGGAGAGGTATATAATTTTTCTTAAAACTTATATCCTTGTACGGCCATATTTCGGGTCATATCATTATTTATCGTCCCAAAACAAAGAAAAAAACTATGTTTTCAAAGAATAATTTATATTTAGCCTGGAGCACCTGGTGTACCAGGTAGTGATGCGGCTTACTGTCCCTGTCCAGAAAAATCCAGCAAGACAGCAGCTCTTTTCGCAATCAAACCAATTTATCAAAGAGTTTCTTACGCCCAACCGTCACTTTGGAATCGTCAATCCAGAAAGATGGTTTAAAAAAAATACAGCGAATATTATGAAATTTTTTTGGACAAGTTGATGGAAAAACAATTCGCCGTATTTTAAAATTTTGTGAAAAAAAGTGTCAATAACAGTGGTCTAAGATATTTCATCCTTTTCGTGACTTTTCGACTCATTGTTTCGGAAATCATTCATATCATAATTATAATTTAAACGTAAAACGAAAAAAAGGGATCTATCCGATTCGTGTCTGTTACAAGTAGTGTGCAAAACATTTTTCATGATCCTTGAAAATTAATTCGGATTTTTCAACGATAAAACTGAGTTAAAAGTTATAACCAGCATTTGCTATATCGTTCACGCGTTTATCTGTATTTTTTCGGAGAAAATTTGAATACAATTGGATAATTTAAGTATAAAAGATGATGTGATAAAATAAATTATTAAAGGTGATGAAATCTTCTATTAAGCAATTCTGAGTCAATTTTCCTTTGAATGATTTGAAAAAATATAATGAATAAAAAAAGTTCATTTTCTAGCTCACTGATTAATGAAACATTTATCATGTGTTTGAAAGAAATATATGAATAATTTATAATGATTAGAAATACACAAATAATTTGTGATATTTGCTAAATATGAATTATAATGGTTAGAGATTTAATTGAAGTAATTAATTTTAACTTGCAAGTCATTGAAACACGAAATGCAAAAAGTATGAATGATTTTTTCGTAAAAAAAAAAATAAAAAAAGTAATTTGAATGAAATTTTCGTATAAAAAAAATAATTTTTTTCTTTAAAAAAATAAAGATTTGATGGTTTTTGCATTAAATTCAATGTTTTTTCGAATGTTTTACGTTCTTCCAAGTTTTTGCATAAATTCCAAATGAATTCTAAAGAATATTGTCAAATGAGAGATGAAAGTTTGATGACAATTCAATGATTTATAATAATTTTCTTCTATTTTCATCTTACGCTATGTTTCCAAGGATTGTCATACTTTCGTTAATTTATTTATTCATCAAATTTTGTCGTACTTTTCGCAAATTATTTTTGTATTTGTGATGCAAATGCAATTAATATTGAAATTAGCAAACATGTAATTAGCAATTATTTAAATTTTGTTATGAATTTGTATTAAATGTCTTTTTCGTAAGATTTCTCGTGTGATCACTTTGATCTATTAATTCTTGTTTCCTGTAATTGGACGATGTTATCTATTTAAAATTGCTGAAAATGCTTACATTTACAGTCACTCTTATGCAATAATGGACGAAAAATGATAGAAAATATCTCAATAATTATTGTAATATAATTTAGTGATAAGGAAATAAAATCCATCATAAAGAATCCGTATTATCCGCTTGGACCATCTCACGGACAGTACTGAGGCAAGAAAAATGGAAATTTTCCATCTCCCAAAAAAGCAATCAGTTGAAAATCGAACTTTTTTATAACATGAATCAGAACTAAAAAACAAAGTCAGATGGATCACTAAACTGATGAAAGAGGAACTCTATAAATTCTTCCAGATAACAGATAACTGCAAAGAACAGACTCAAATTTTTTCAAATTATAAAATCTAATATGGACATACCAAAAAGAAAGAAAATAAAATAGCAGCCATATTCATGACTTATATGAAATTTAGAGTTCAAATTGATAATAAGTTCGAATCTGTAAGCGATTTAATTCCCATCTTCATAAAACATCTCTCATTGATATAGTGATCAATATTGTTGGTCGAATTTTTGAGTTCAAAATCACGGAATAAATGATAGTAGCTAGGTTAAAACAATGAACCGTAATGGCAGTAATTCAGTCTAATTCCCTAAACTTGTGGGCATTTATTCCCTTACTATAAATGGAACAGTGATTTGTATCCTAAAAAAGTATTGAACACTGAAATTTCATTAATTATATGCGATTTTTAACTAAAATTTATCGCAATTTCGTCAACAAAAATTGTTCAAAATTAAAGCTCATTTTTAAGAGTTACTCAATGACTATTTCTCAGTACCTTAGAAAAAGCGACTTCCATCAGCACTTTCAAATAGAACGAGCAATCTGATTGAGTAAATTCCCTTTCCTTCATATAGCCGTAATCTTCTATGATTTTCTGGATGATTCATCCGAAAAAATTTACATCCAAATAAAATCTTGAATCTTCCAGTTAACAATACCTATTAGTGAAAACTGCAAAAAGACCATCAACTCCAAATCAAATAATTTCAGATTATCTCATCTAGAAACGTCCAATGAAAAAGAATTTAAGCTGTAACCTGCAACCACATTTCTTTTGATGCATTTTCAAACATTCAGACATTCAGCAGATAACTTATACTTATATGCCCAAATATAATGAATCTTGTCCACTTGATTTCAATACGTCAATTATTTCTTGAATTGCGCGAATTTTTGAAATTTCGAAGCATAAATTATAAAAATAATCATAAATTACAGTATATGTTATAAAATATTTGATTTTTTGACTGTTGTCAAAAAAGTTAACAAATACAGTAAAATTATTACTGTTGTCTATACTTAATACAGTATTCTGTGTGTATACTCAATTACAGCAAGCAGTGAATGTGGAAAAAAAATATTAATGTATTAATATTGACAATATCAAGGAAACTGCAGCATAAGTGGAAAAGAAAAAACAAAGATGGAAGAAGTTTCATTTTGTTCTATTCGTTTGAAATATGATGTAAAAAAGAACTGTATTTTCGTGTTGAACATGAGAACCGATATCACGATGTCATGTTGAAAATATCAAATGTCGTGTTATCAGGATGTCGTGATGTCATGCTATCAAGATATCGTTATGTCGTGCTATTTTGTGATTGGATGAACAACGATCAGTTCATATACTATTGAACAACTTTGCAACGTATAAAATTTTATCATTGTGCTGTTAAAATTCAATCAATAAAATTATATTTATTGAATAATTCAATTCTATCTTCGATAGTAGCACACTGTATCTTTTCAAATTCCATTAATATGATATAAAGTGAATATATCAGTGAATAGATCAATCTGTCCCTGTCGTTCATTCCTAACTATTGCTAGTATACAATCCAAATAATATAAAATATTTCCAGGAAATATTGAAAGAGAAAATAGTCGATGAATTAGAGGATGTCAAATAGCTATTTTCGTAACCCAATTCGAATTTATTTCTTTTTGAAAAGAATATCATCACTTTTTCTTGGAACTATAGGCGCTCGTACAGGATGCAAATGATTTTTGATTTTTTTAATTTTTTTGGAATTAAGGCTTATTTGTACAAAGATTATTCAGTTTAAAAAGAGAGGCGAAGTCGATCTGAAATTCATTATACATTTACTTTGTATAATGAATCATATTAATGAACTGTTTTAATAATGAGCTTCCCACAACAAATTCAATTTTCTCTTTTAATGTAGCAAAATTCGAAATCGCAATGTTCAGTGTGGGAAATAATGAAATTTTAAACTTTAAACTATCTTTTGCGTTAGATTAAGAAATTGTGGAGCAACTTAAGTTTAAATTTAACTGATTAAAATGTACATCTATATTTAAATTCATGTTTTTTCTATTCATTAAGATATCAGTTCCAGACACGACTGGAACAATGAAAACAGTTCATCTTCCACTTTTCAAATTACCAATACTTCTTTGCATTCTCGGCATATTCACATTGCTGGCAATGTCGCGTAAATTACCTGTGGTACTTTTCATTAATTCGCATATTTTAATGATTGCATTGAGTGATACGATAAGACAAAATAAGGTTTTCAAGACAAAAAAATAAAACTTACTCAAAAGTTACAAAATCTTTGGAGCTTACGATTTATGCTTTGAGATCAATGAGGTCAATGAAATTCACGACATTTTGAATGGAGCTGACATTGGTTTTATACCTGATGACTCTGACAATGCTGTTGAAAATCACTTCGACTTTAGTAACGTGGACGATGATGACGATAGGTTCAACTTCACCTTAATTATTGAAAATATCGAAAGTAATGACACTCTACAGCTCACCATGAACATTCGTCCGCCCAATGCAAACTGGAGGATACATCAGTGATATATTGCTATTGTCATGTGAGTTTGCCTTCGATATTTTTTTGTGAATAGATTGCTGTATAGTTTGCAACATTTCAACATCGTTTAATATTATACATTTAATTCAACATTTAATACACGTAAACACATTGCTGTATTGCTTGCAACATTTAACGATCCTATTGTTGCAGAAGTGGTAGATCTCTTGCACTGATTTTTTTGGACAGAGTTGATAGCAATGTTGTCGGCACTGATATCTGGTAATAACTTTAGGTTTTTATGAGTGGAAACCGATTTCGTAAAATAAATTTTATATTTGTTGTTGAATAAAATTAAAGTTTGTTTTTGTCAGTAATTTGAATTTTAAATTATTTTTATAGCAGTATAATACAATAACGATTCGGATTGAAAGTCCAACTTAGTTCTAAACAAAGCGCTTGCTGCTTGAATTAAATAATACTATAAATTTCATTAAACTACTGAAATAGGAACTGTTTCTTTTTTTTGTAGAAACTAAAATTTGTATAAACTAGTATAAGTATAAAAATTTTTTTGTATAAACTATTATACAAATTTTTTCAGAGACAACAGATAAATGTAAACAACATTTTTAAATTTTTTCAAAACATAAAATCTAATTTGGATATAATGAAAAGTAGAGAGAATGAAATGGCAGTCATATCCGTGCTTTACAATTTTGTATCCAAATGATTTTTTTTCTACCTTTAACGTATTTTCAAATATTTAGATGGTTCTTTAGATAACTTCTGCTCAAACATTGAACATGCTTGTCCACCTGGTTTTAATATGCCAATTGTTTCTTGAATTGCACACAATTCCTTCAAATCGTTAGCGCATTAATTACAAAACTAGTTATGAAATATATGCTCTGCATTACTAAAATGTACAATTAGAACCAGTAGTGAAGTAGATTAATTGCATGTTGGAAAATCATCTACATGTAAGTAACCTGCACCAGAACTTGTGAAAGGTAGCAGTAAAACTGCACACAATATATCATACGCAGGATTTTTGCTTCTGTTAAGTTAACGGAATAAATTGCTACATAAATTGCAAACAATCCGAAATATAGCCAAACATAGCAAAAATAATATTGTAAAAATTATTGTTATCCATACTTCATGTAGTATGTGCATGAATTCAATTACAGTGTAGAAATACAGAAAAAAATGGTAATTCATTAATATTAAGAATACGAAACGAAATTACTAAATATGAAAAAAGGAAAAACCAAAGAAGTAATTTTCGGAAAAGTTACATTCCATATTCGTTTGAATTCTGATTCAAAAAAAAGGAATTGTGTTTTTATCCTGAAAACGAATCAGATCTCATGATCTCGTATCCAAGAAATCAGATATCATGTTATCAACACAATGCTGTGATATCGTGCTATCAACAAGATTCAAGATCTCGTAAAAAATTTTATTGATTTATGATAAGATCAAAAATATACAGATGCATAGCATATCATGTGAATAATTTCTTCTTTATTTCATTTTCAAAGAAAATGAATATAACAAATTGAAACAAATATGTAAATTTGTAAGTCTGTGTAAATTGAGGAGTAAATAAATCATTGATTGGATAAATAAAGATTAGTTCACGTGCTGCTAAACAAGTTTATATGTAAAGTTTCATCTTATGCTTTTAAATTTCAATCAATAAAATTATATTTATTAAATAATTTAATTCTATCTCCAATAATAGCACACTTTTCAAATTCAGTCAATATAACATAAATTATCGGTGAATGATTAATTTTTCTCTTTCAATCATCTCTAATCATTGCTAGTATACAGTCGATATAATATATCTCCGGAAAATGTGAAATAGACAATACATTGATTAAAGAATATAAAATAACCATTTTCGTAATTCGATATCGAATTTATTTCTTTTTGAAAAGAATGTTATCACTTTCCATGAAATTATGGGAGCTCGCATGGAATGCAAGTTACTCTCCTATTTTATTTTCTTAAAAAAGAGGTTGAACGATTCAAAAAAACGACATATCGATATATTTCCTCTTTACCGCTAAAAATTATTTTTCTATTATTTTTGGAATAAAAATAATAGAAAAATAATCATTTTTTGGAACAAAATTTTAGGAAAGGCGAAGCATAACTGATCATTGTATGTTCTATTTTTTATCAATTTATTTTTCTTACTGATCTAAATAGAAATATTTGTTTTCTAGTATATTTTAATAATTTCAGAGTTTTGTTTATATTTTTATGTGTTGTTAGTTTCATATTTGTGATCCGCTACCTAATTTTCCGTCTCGATGATCTGTTTCATGCTTGCAACATTTTCCTTTGTGTTGAATTCTTTCTTCATTTTTTTTTCATTTTATTTTGTTACAATTTTTTTTTATTTTATTTTGTTACAACCTGATTGCAATCAATTGAAATATTTAGATCTTAGTAACATTTCGATGAATGCAAATCCAAATCTCTTTTAATCAGTGGTAATAGTGTTTATGGAAATTTACGGCAAATGTGACAACTGTTCTGTTATTTCTATGGTTTTTCATATTTTTAGTATTATTCTTAATAAAGATTGATAAAGAATAGGAGGATTAAAGCACAATTATGCATTTAGTTTAATAAAAAAAAATTGGTTACATAATTTAAAAAAAGAACACTAGGAATTTATAATTTAGAAAATGAATAAGTATTTACGAATGGCAAGTTAAACTTACCAATACTAATAAAGGCATTAAAAAAACGCTTTTCAAATTAAAATGCATTTGCAGTATTACACAATTTAGAGATATTCCAGTATTTGTTTATCGTGAACGGTAGTTGATGATTTTCACATTACCATTATCAAAGTCTGTATGAATGGAAGTATGATCTTGAAGTATTATAGCTTTTGAAGTATGTAGCAGTGTTTTCTGATGGCTTAGAGTTTTTTTTTCAAGAAAACTATACGGATGTTTTAGCAGTTCTCAATTTGCCTACATCTGGACTTCTGTACAATACACAAACTATTTGCGTGTACAAAAGACAAGGTTCTTTTCTAACTTTATCATTTAAAATATGGATGCTAGAAGGTTTTATAGAAGGATTTGATTATTTCGCGTTTTAGGTTTTTTGACGTTCGGCGTAATTGCCATAATAGTAGAAGATAATGTTCGGCATTGGTCTATTCCAGATTGTCAATTTTGTGGCAGCTCAATTGATCTGGATCGTGAAGTAGCGTTATCATTAACAAGGATAAATTTGGAATCACCAGGTTTTATTATTCATATGTTTGGAAATCTTTTTAAGGTGAGAAAAGTTTAGGTGAAAACTAGAGTTTTACATTGAATGTTGATTTACATTGCGTTTGGGGTTAATTAGCTATTAATTAACAAAATTTTTTTTCTTGATATCCACTACAAATTTAACAATTGTAGCGAAAGGACAATTGCTCAGTGAAAGAGGGGTGTAGTCTGATTCAATTTTTTGTCTCGTTACTTTGAGACCAAGTGTCCATACTCAGATATCCTTAAAATGGATTTAGTTAAAACTACAGTATCCGATTAATTGATTCTATCGGCTTGATTATTGAATTAAAGTTTGCTTTGGGGATTATCTTTTTCTCTAATTTTATTTCTGTAATGTAATTTCCAGAAGGGATATATTTTCTTCTGGCGACAACAACCGACTCATTGTATTTGTTGAATATCAATGCGAATATTGTCCTCACACGGATTAAGAGGAAAAAGACAACGATTATCCTCTGAAATCACCATAAAAGTAGTTCATATAAACAAAAGCAAACAAAAGCTGGAATTGGTAGTAAATTGACTTTGGCAATATTTGATAAGGAAAACAGTGTGAGCAAGGATGCTTTTTATATTTTCCACAACATCTTCAGATTTAAGGTCACCTTCAATGGCTAATCATACTTCTTGGTTATCGAATTTATATTTCGATTTGCATAATTGTAGTAATGTTGCAGTATTTTATATCTCAGTGGCCAGATGCAGATACCTGCTTGCATTGCTAAAGTGATGAGAAAAAGTTTAGATTGGTGAAAGCTCTAGTATATGAACAGTCAAACAACGATTTGTTGAGTCCATAGTGTCTTGAGTGTCTCGAGCACAAATCCTACTGTAATCAATAATATGCATATACTTGGGTAGCCGAGCATCATCTTCAGTTTTACTTTATAAGAGAATCTGCGAAGATTTGGAGCTATGAATTAGCTGATGTAGCTGGCGAGATTTTGCTTTGAATCTACTGGTATGTGCCGTTTAAGTTGCTTACGTTTTTACTAATAAAAAGTCATTATGACATATTTTTAGAATTTATATAACGCTGAGAAACGTAGTCATTGGCATAAGGGATTCAAAACATGGATACTTGATGCGATTAATATCGTGAATGGTGCATTGATCTTATTCGCATGTTGCAATGAAAATGTTTCTACACAGATACACTTTGCTTTTCGTTAGCGTTAATTGGAGAGATATTAAGCTCAATAGTGAACAAATCCTAGGATTGCTTCAACATGCACCTCAGTATATTTACGTAAATCTAAATGATCATCTCTAGTCTTTTTTAGCGGAATATTGTTTGCCTTTACAAAAGAAAAGAAAATAATGCTAAATTTCCTTCTTATCAAAAGCATTTTTTTTTACTAAAATTTTAATGAAATTTACAGATTATATATTGGAATATGATGGCACACATCCTTCATCAGCTTTAGAATAGAACTGTTTCTTTAGAACTGTTTTTTTTATTTTGAAGGTTCTCTCAAACCAGTATGAGGTAATTAGATAGATTTTTAGCATTTGATTTGATATCTGTAATTTGCATTATATTACATGCAAATTAAAAATGCAAATTAACACAGAACGTTAGTTTTGGCATAATATGTGACACACGTATTTTCATTTTTAATTTATGTAAAAGACAAAATTTAATTCTCTCCAAAAGTACATAATGTGATTTGATTAAAATCACGATTATTAATTGTTTGGATGGAAAATTCGGACTGAAGCATGCTTTCGAAAACTCCAATTTTTTGTTCACTTTAAAATATGCTTAGAGCCCAGCAGTTTTATTAACACTGTTGTATTATTTTTAAAAAATTTAAATTTCGGAAAGGTTGCTTTTATTGATTGTATTGAATTTATTAAAAAGTTACAGTTAAGCGAAATGAATGCCGTAGCAAATTTCGCACTGAAATCTCTAATTCGTCGAGCGCCGCAACTGATCGTCGTATACTTTTTCTGGTACTTTATCGTTTTTTGAAAGTTGGATTGATAAGTTGACTGATTTAAGCAGATCATTGTGATTTTTCTATTATAGCTTTTTTTTTTTTTGATTTATCAGCTTTCCATCACTTGATTTATTCGCTTGGCAAACTTGAGATAGTGGTACTCTTTGCTTCAAAACTGACAACATCATGACTGAAGGGCTTGCACCGTTATATCTCAATATATTTGAGGATGTTGTGTTCAAAAGTAACAAATCTTCATTGAATTTTTGTATTAGATTCGTACTTAATAGTGAAAATTTTTACAGCATGAAGCTAGTAGCATGATGCGAGAATTGCTGAAAATCGTCATATTGGTATTATACAGATATGTGTCGATTATGCAGTTGATCAGTTAATGATATTCCAAATAATGAGCGATGGAATACTGTTTGCTATTTAACCCACTGGAAGCATTAATTTCAATTTATTGCTTTATATTAACTTTTTAAATTCGAACAATGTTTATTTTGCAGCAGGAGCAGTGATAGATCAGATATCCTGACGGATCAGATAACCAGATATCCTCATTTTATTAGAAGTACATTTGGAAGAGGAGAAGAAACGAGTGTTAGCCTTTGGAAAATTTCCTCATTTTCGTTTAATCTTTGGCTCTGCTAATTTAAAAAAAAAAAGAAAGCAGAAAAATCTACTACATCAAGATTTTAGATTTGCATTTTTTTTCAGTACTTTAAAATTATTTTGTGAATGCATTTATTTTATTTCAGATGAATTGATAAACAAACGAAAATTAGCATAATACCAGATAGTAAAGAATTGGCTGAATGTTTTACAGCACTCGCTCACAATAAATTATTTGGTGTTTTACTTCGAACCGCTGAAAAATCAGCTAGAAGAAGTATCCCGAATGTTTTACAAACAATGCAGAATGTTTAGAAATAGTTTAGTTAATTATATTGTGCATTATTATTAAGTTAGTCAGAAGGGATTTAAAATTTTAAACTTAGAATGTAATTCAATTTTAATATTTCATTCTATTATTGATTAGGTGATGTAATTAATGAATGATAATGATGTATGTGAAATTTTAGACTGTATATGCAACAGAGATTATGGAATCAGATGGTTGGAGTTGTTCGATGTGTGATCATCCATCATCACTTACTGTAGTAGACCGTGCAAGAAACGCCACCGATTCTTGCGAAAAAACCATGGAAACGTTTGAAACATACATGGCATTTTGCTTTTTGCTTTCCTTTCCTTTTCTTGCTGTATATGAAAGTTATTATGCGTTACTTTTTTCATTTGATTCAGCAAATATGTATAAAAATAAATGCATAGAAAAAGATCGAAAAAAGTCAGTGAAAGAAATGAAAAGTAAAAAAAAAAGAAACATGAAGTATTAACAGAAAAAAAAAGTGGTGTAAAGAGGAGGAAAGAACATATTATTGTTAGCAGAGGAATATTAATTGTTATATGTTTCCATTTAACTCAGTTGATTTATTTGAATATCTGGAATCATGAAGAAAGAAAATGAGGAAATCACAGGATTAAGAATGGTACACCAACATAGCGCTTATATTTTGAAATGAAGTAATACGAATATAGCAATCTCATAATTTTATGTTGTTGTATTTGAAAAAAAAAAAACTGTTCAATTTTTTTTGCTCAAAAAAGTTCAACATTTGAAGGTTATGAGAAATTATTATCACTTCATTAGGTTAGATGAAAGAGGGGTAAAACTAAAATGATAACGTTTTTTGTTATAAATATGCACCTAATGTAGTGGTCGAAGAAAAATCATTTTTTACCTACGATTGTTAATTTTTTGTCGGAACAGTGTTACTTTAAAATATACAAAGATCAGTAATTTTTAACAGCTTGTGAGAAACTAATAAAGATAGAAGTTTTCCGTGTAATATATGCATTTAAGATTTTTTATGCCGTGGATTAATGCATTTGTATCATTGAGTAATGATCGATGATTTTTTAAGCAAAAGTTGGGATGAAATTTGTTTTAAATCTGATAAAATGTGATACGGAAAACAACTTGAAGAGCAAATTATCATTTTCTCATATTATGGATCATTTAGATGGGATTAAATTATCTCTGTACTGAAAAAAGCATAGATGGAAAATATTTTTACGTTTGCCATATTTGATTTTCACTCATGAATTATGTTTCGATTTACGGCATTTTTCTGGAATGTTGTAAAAATGACAAATAATACAATGGCGCTGATAACAATTCCGAAAAATTCCTTCTTCAATTATTTTAACAAGTTAGACAAAAAACGAGAGAGAATGGAAAAAAAACGTTTAATAAGTAATATTACAGAACAGCACTGGGTAAAATGCAGAAATGGAAAATTCGGTCTACATGAGCATTATAGTGAAGCAATATAAAAATTTCTCGAAGTGACAAATTCATCCACAAATTACAGAATTACATTTTGGCTTTTTCTTCTTCAATTATTAAAATGATGATTAAAATATCGAAAAGTCATTATTTCAGAATCAATTAAACAAATTTAAACTGCACAAATAAGTAGAATATGAGACATTGCCAACATACAACGCACAAAATTAAATGTCCGTGTCTGCAATAGAATTTTCCTTTACTCGTTTGACATTAAATTTTTTGGAAAAAGTTTTCCTGTACATCTTGTATTTATAATCTATCTATCACTGACGTTATTGCTATGTAAGAAAAAGAGAATTATGTCATTTGCTTATCTCAGTCTTTACATTTTACCAATCATTGTCATCGTTTATATTCTATTGAAATTACAAGATTGTTTATAACTGAATGTCTGTTTGGACCGTTTGTTAGACATGCCTATTCAGATGATTTGCATGAAGAATAGGGAAATTCGATGTTTGATAACGATATTTAGGGTTGTTCGATATACGCTAATGAGTGATAGGTCCGGTTAATCGCTATGTAAGTTCGACTGTTTCCATTGATAGTAGCTACAAGAGACGTGTCTACGGTTATTCCATCACTTCTTGCAATTTGCCTTCTAAGGGCGAAAATATCCATTACCAATGAGGAATCTGAATCAAGAATTCTAATCACTGATATGTTTGACAAATTTCTGATCAATTACTGTATAACCATCGATCACTTGAAAATATTAACCGACTCTTGACAAAAAAAATACACGAATACACAATTAGAACGGGAACGGGAATTGTTAATCGATTCTTGATAAAGTTTATAAGCAAACCAAAACGAACTAATTCATGGATATTTGATTTGATTGAAGATGAAAACTTCTCATCTGTCGTCGATGGACAGATTAGTAACGAATAATGCAAAAGAAGGAAAAGGACATTGTAAATACATTTGTTTAATTAACTTTTTCTAAAAGTTATCAACAGAATTGGATGAATCAAAAATTGTCTTGAACAAATACCAATTAATTAATTCATTGTGCAGGAAGCAAAAAGCTTATAAATCACTCAATCCTTTTTTGCCCCCGCGTAACTAGCAGGAATTTCCGATTGGGCAAGCTGAAATTCTATGAATAACTGCAACATGATACACTGCACAGCCAGCAGTAAACTCTTTTCTTCGTGTTTCTTCTGATAATCATAGATTAGTAATCTGCCTATCATTGACATCACTGTTGATATACAGCAAGTCTGAAGAATTGGGTGTAAAGAATTAAATGGATGTTGGTCATCTATGGAATCGATTAAACTATTGCCTCTATTTTGAATACCGGCAAAAGGCAATATGTAGCAGTTCCAGTGGTCAGTCTTTCATTTTTTGGAAAGTCGTCATTGTGTTGGCGGCCATGTAATTCTACAATGATGAGTCTGAAATTCGAGCAGACTCACTGCATAAATTTCGACTTGTAGTAAATTCGGAACGAATTTGATTAAATCAAAATGATGATTGAAATATCGAACAAT
>JARVGP010000136.1:0-32809 GCA_029876185.1 Mansonella ozzardi
ATTGTTGCATTATTATTCTTTTATTGTTATCATTGTTATAAATTTATCAATTGCCATGTTGTTGTTAATATTATTGCTGTCATTATTTATCAACAAAGTTGATGCTTGTTGAATAGTACTTCATTTAATATTAAGTAACAAGCCTTTTTCACACGGATCAATGATTAGGATTTTATTAAATTAAGAAGTAATATGTCAAGCCTAATCATTTATATTAAATAAATATTCAATTGTTCAAGATAATATGTTGAATAATTTTAAGAAAACAAAGATAAATGTTGAAATGCAAGCGTTAAAACGTTGAAACACTGAAACATACCAACCAGAGCCTTTTTTTGCAGGTGAATCTTCTGCTATTTACTTCAATCGTTTCAAGAATTTTTGTCATATAAGATGCAATTTCGAATATCGTCAAAAGACTTTATCTGATAAAAATATGGCAAAAAAAATTAGCCAAACGTTCCTTTAATTACCTCGAGCTCCGCCACATTTTCGATAAAATAAATGACTGGTCATTTATTTCATTCAAATAAAAAAACAAACATGAAAAATTTAAGGAAATTAAAACCCGAGAAGTGTTTCAAATTGAAGGGAAGATAATTATTCATTCGAAACAAGATTCGGGAGTTTGTTACAATTTGTTAAGAATAATTGAATAATTCATCCTTTGCATCAGTTTTTTGTACTTATCTTCCTCAACCCATTCTTTTGTCATTCAACTAGGAAATGCGGAAAACAAACAGGAAGAAGAATAAAAAAACAGTCGAAAAAGCTTAAAATGTAAAACACGCTTCGTTTCTGATCTCGTTGTCGAAAAATAAGGGCAACAATTTCTATTTCTCGAAACATTAATAGTTTATTTTTCGTTATCGAAGAAAATGCCCGCGATTCGGTTAGAAAAATTGCCCGAAGATCCTTGGAGTTGTATGTGCCAAATTCTGACTGAAATGGTTCTATGTAGTTGTCTCTTAATTGATTAATTAGAACTGATTAAGCGGAAGCATCTCTGTAAGCTAATCGTTGATTAAGATTTGAATGTGGTACTCACTTTACTTCTTATTATCATTGTTGGCAAAATTTCCAGAAGTCAAAATCCAAACGTAGACTAATAAGCCTTTATTTCTCTACTCATAATTTATCACTTTCAGCAATGATTTTAGTCTATAAGTCGATTTACGAATGAAGTTTCATCTTCTCGATGGTTAAAAAATATATTTGCCATTGCAGTACTTGGATAAGTGAATTATGGTCGAAGTTTGAATTGCAAAGATATCTTCAATTATTTCAAAAATAATTCTGAAACATAGTTACTTTTCAGTGACAAAATAACTGTTTGGTTAATGGTTATTCGACATTAATGTCATTGCTTATTTTATGCTTTTAGAGTTAAGCGCAAAACTTCTTTCTAACTGATTCTGTACGGAAAGCTTGCTGTGGAATGCATTAAATGTAAACTTTTTCAAATCCGATGATTTCGTTATCCAAGAAGAATTCTTTGAAAACGACATAAAATTATATCTATTTATAAGTGTTGTTGGCCTGCTTTTAACAGAAGAATCTCCTTGAATAAGTCAAATTCGCTTTCATATGATGTAACAGCAAATTATTGAAATCATGTGCATTTCGTAAAATCAGTATTCTTTTAGAATCGGAAGGACAATAGTTTAGATATCAACACAATCGATTTGAAATATGGTTAAATTAACAATATACCTTTCATTCGTCATTTACTATACTCTAACTGAAATCATACAAGAGCCATCGGGACCCCGGGACTACCGGAACCATAGGGACCACGCGGAACACCAGGGCGATCGGGAGCACTGGAACCGGATGGACCACGGAGACCACAAGAGTTACCGAGACTGGAGGGAACGGCAGCGCCGAATCTGATAGGAGAAGCAGCACCATCGGCATTACCGGTGGTAGAACGTGATGAATATAACCTTCAGGAAGACGCTGGTATCTCGATATGTTAAAAAAACTAAAATGGTTTTAAATTTATTTCTGGCAAAACTTAGTTTGTTTACTTTTCTCATATTGACAATTTTTTTGAGAGATTGGATTTGCGAACATTTTTATTCTCTTGCTTTTGCTAACTTGGTGAAAATTGCAAATATAATAATGGCTACCAATTAAACATTTAAGAATTGATAAAGGTAAAGATTAATTGTTTTGTTATCGGAAAAAATAGAACAATGGGGTGTAATAATGCAATGATTAATTGATTTTTACTCTATTATTGACATTTTATGACTCGCATTTCATAAATTAGGAGGCTATCTGTCTGTCCACTACATCATGCAAACATTATATGAAATGTTCTGGTCAACAGCTAACAGCTTAATATGGACAGAATAATTCCATTGGAACATATGAATCTGAGCCATATTTTTTCTTCTGCTGTTTTCTTCATCGTTTCAAAAATTTTTTTCGCATAAGATGCAATCTAAGTATCACCAGAAAACTCGATCTGACAGAACGAATATATGCCAAACAATTAGCCAAATTTTCCTCCAGTTTTTTCTAGCTCCACAATTTTTGCAACAAATTATTGACCATTTATTTCATTTTGCACTGAAAAAACAGAAAATCAGGTGATGGAAAATTTAAAGGAGTTTAAAATTGAAAAAAGGAATTTTAATTAACAAAAATAAAAAATATGATAAAAATAGGAAATAAAAGAAAAAAAATATAAACAAGCAATTAAATAAATTAAATTTAGTTACCTGATATTATTCAATAACAGTAATTTTAAGAAACATTTTTTCAGTTATTTATTCATTTGTTTAATGATTCCTTCATTTCTTTTTTTTGATTTAAAAGAAATGTCAGCAATTTTAGAAAATTTTCCAGTAGTTAATGTAATCATTATTGCTGTATTTTCAAGAAATACATAGAGAAGAATAAAATAGCAAATAAAATGCAATGGTCGAATTATTTGTTGGTAGTAGAAATCAAAATAACATACATGACACCAATGTTGGTAAATATTGTTAAGGTGAACAATAATATGTTACGATGTACGGCCAACCATACATGCAAGATAGACCTAAAATTTAAAAGATGATCTGATCAGAATAAATTTGAGAAAAGGCAGATCCGAAAATGGCATAATAGTAATGGTATAAAATAATAAAACACTTCAGACTATTTGTATTTAAAATTTTCTCCAACAAAAATATCAAATTCCAATTTTGTAAATTTTAAAATATTATGCAACTATTTCTATTTCAACACTTGAAATTTGATAGGTTCAAATTTTTAGGAAAGTCCTTTTTGCTTTAATTTTAATTGAAGTTGAATAAACACAATTTTTTCTTTAAGTTTTGTTCGTTGTTTTTAAAAAACATTAATCAAATCTATAAAATTGCAAAAAATAAAATTCATTTTTACTTTTAATTAACAGTTAGCAAATTTAATTACTTAGATTTGATTTTGGGTTTCTGCCACTATTATCGTTATCATTATCAATGCATGATTATCACTATTATTATTTTTACAACTAATTTTACCTTATATTATTATTATCAGATTATCAGTAATCCTAAGGTTAATATTCTTTATTGTAATTATTAAAAATTTGTGAATTTGTTTTCTTAGCATTAAGCCAAATAAATATTCTGAATTATTTCAAGTTCGTCATTGCGGGAAATTATCGATTTTAAGTTGCTTGTCAAATTATTTAAATTCGAATTTAATATTGACAATGTAAGCGCGTTTAGTCGAAAAATTGAACTGCAAACAATTCGAATTGAAAACAATAGTAATAATATCATTTCAAGTAAGCAAAATATTTTATGACAACATTTTGACCTATTTATAACTACTTTCATTGTCAGTTGCTTAATTATTTCAAAACAAATTTTAAAAATTGCCTTACATGCTTTTAATGTAATGAATTTTTTCATTATCATTGATTTCCGTAACTTTTTTTGCAAGATTTTGGTTAAAAGAAAAAAGAATGCAAAAAAAAAAGAAAAAAAACGGAGAAAAAAATAAGATTATTCATAAACAACTGATATTCAATTCCTATCATTGGCATTGAAATAAATTCAAAATTTTTGTCAACAAAACTTTTGGCGTGAAAATTTTTCAGTACTGCTGTCGTTGTCTTCACTGTTATAATGATGATCATCTTTATTTTATACCATTGGAAAATAATACTATTAGTCCCAGTAGTCCCCGTAGTCCCTCTGTTCCTGGCTGTCCTGATAGTCGAACTGGTTAACCTGGTGGTCCAAGTAGTCCTAGTGATCCTCTGCCTTGATCCTCGCTTTGATCACAACAGATGACGTGCAAGGTACATTGTTATTTTCACCCCATTTCAAATCGATTAAATTGAAACCTAAGCTTTTGTTCTTCCGATTCTGGAAAAATACAGATTTTAGCGTATACATAAAATTTCAATAAATTAAATGGAGAATAACAACATTATGTTTTTTATCCGTAAATCGAATTGTATCAGAATGCCATTGAAACGACTGCTGAAACGGATAAGTTATGAGCAGAATTGATGATACATATCTGTTTGGATTTTGATTTCGGAAAAACCTGCCAATACTGAAATAAAAATAAGATGATAATCAAATTGGAAAATTAACCGATGATAAGTTTCAAAAAACGCTTCGTATTCCAATTAATCAATTAAGAGACAAATTATTGAGAAGCGTTTCAGTCAAAACTTGGCACATGTAACTCTCAGAATCTTCGACCAATTTTCCGAACCAAACTACATATATTTTTGTCAAGAGCGGGAAAGAATTGATGGAGCTATTAATGGCTGAGAAAATAAAAATTGTTGTTTTTATATTTCCAAACGAAATTTTTATTTCAGTATTATTTCTTTATATTTCAGTGAACGAAGCTTGTTTTATTCTGTAAATGTTTTTGATTGTTTTTTGTTGTTTCTGTTTGTTCTCTTCTTAATGGAATGACGAAAGAATAGATTGAGGCGGATAAGTTTTAAAAACTGATGCAAAAGATGAATTATTCACTTATTGTTGTTTCAGAGATAGCAAGTTGTCATAAATTTTCGGGTCATGTTTCGAATAAATGATTTTAATGTTCAACGTTTCAATGTTTCAGTATTTATATTTCTACATTTTTCTTCCTTTTTCCCACTGTTCAACATTTCAAAATTAGTTTATTAAAATCAACTTTCAAGATGTACTGAATTAGTGTTAAGGATAAATGCAACACATTTTTATTTTTGCAAAATGTCATTGCTAAATCTCGTTTTTGCGCATCAATGTGACAAGAGATAATAAAAGTGTTACAAGAGTTTTTACATTTTACGAGTTTTTACACATTGCAAGAGTTATAAGTGTTCAATATTCATTCATGAATCGGAATTGTTGTGATATTTGTCAGTGTCGAAATATTCGCTTTGAACACAGTCACCATTATTCAATTTATTGTTCTATGCAAAATGACTATCTGATTTTTCTGAAAATTTGTCAATGAATATAAAACACTCACAAATTTCAGCATCTAATATGAACTAAAAGTTTGCTCGGTTATCATTGGTATTATCATTTATTCGATTATCATTGGTATTATCATTTATTTAAAGTTTGCTCGATTTTCATTTATTTATATTTAAGCGTTCTGAAATAAACTGTGATTACTACTAAAACGACTGCATAATTATTTCCTGTAATTCATTTAATAGATTTAAGTTTACAGAATATTCTAAATTTTGTGTAATCAGAATCAATTATAATCACTTCGCTGTTTCAGTCCAAAACATTTTTTGCTGCACTCGGAAATTTTTATTACTATTAATTTTATCATTTTCTTCTGTACCATTAATTGCAGTGCCGTTAATTTTTATTAAATATTTAATTAATTTTATTAAATAATTTTTTTCCTCTCTCCTTTATTTTAAGAATTTCCTTTTTCCGATTTCTTTTATCAGCAGTGATTTTCTGATTTTGTAGTCAAATTTTTATTACGAGGATTGCATTTTCACATTATAATTTTTATCGCTGACAACCTTCAGATTTTATTGATATTTCTGACATTCTTTAAGCTACTCAATTGTTTAATCATCATCCAAAACTACAATTATTGATGTAAATAAAAAGTGATTAACATTATTCTTATAATTGAATACTAGATTAAAACATCGCTTTTACACCTTTTCATATATACAATCGTTCTTCTTTCGACAAATATAATTTTATCAAACTAAAAAGACAAGGACGGTTTAGTTGAACTTTCTTTTTTGTTTAGCAATATTTTTGTTTTTGTTTCGTTTTTTTTTTTGGCTTGCATTCTGTTTGTATTTTCTTCAAACTTCTTGAAAATGAAATTCATAGTGTTAATTATTGTTGAAATGAAGAAAGAAAGATAGTTTCATTAATTTCTAATTTAATCACACTAAATTAGAGAAAAACTTTTATTTAAAAATTTGTTGAATATTTCGAAAAAAAGAACTGCCTCAACAATAAGAACTTTTGCTAAGAAATTATGTAAAGAATTGGTTAACATTTAAAAAATTTGTTGCGGTCAAGTGCGGCAGCTTTGATGTGCTGTAATTTAATAATACTATACCCATATGAGATACCCATAATTTTACTCGTATCAATCCGATACACCGCAATGACTATTATTATTAGGCATGCATAGAGATTCTATTGAACCTCTATGCAGGGATTAACACATCGTTGCCCGTCAAAGCAGACCAGCATATCAACCA
This sequence comes from Mansonella ozzardi, assembly GCA_029876185.1. NCBI lineage: Eukaryota > Metazoa > Nematoda > Chromadorea > Rhabditida > Onchocercidae > Mansonella > Mansonella ozzardi. Next base: position 6,704 of record JARVGP010000136.1, read on the forward strand.
GAAAATTTATCAGTGATATTAGAAACATTACTTATTGCTCTCAATACTAATTGGATTCCACTTTATCCTACTAAGCCTCTCAATCTCTTTTAAATATTTCAAATATTGTTAATTTTAGTAGTTTGAACTTTTAAATTTATTATTAACAAATGTAAACTGTCAAAGTTTGTCATTTAAATGTAAAAAAAATGAATTTTTTTGTTATTCTCGTTCATTTTTTTACTCATTGATCATCAAAAATAATTAATATTGTTTGTTCGGTAATTTTTTACTATCGTATATTTAATTATTTCCAATTCAATTTAAAACATACATTCAAATATATTATCATAGTCAATTTTATCAATTATGTGAGTTTATTTTCGCATATTCATTAAATCTAATTAATAATTAATATTGTTTGTACAAATTTATTTTACTATTGTATGTTTAATTATCTAGTTAACTTTACCATTATATGATTATATGAGTATTTTTACATATTTATCACTAAATCTATTAATGATTAATATTGCTTATTTAGATATATTTTATTATTGCATATTTAATTATTTCAAAACTAATTTAAAAAACTGCACTTAAAATGCATGAATACAGTGAATTTTTTCTTTATTGTAAATTTTTATGCAGATTTTTTATTTGTGTGAAAATCTGATTACTTAGTAAGATTTAAAGGAAAAATGAATGCAAAAGAAACGATAAGAAAATTTAAATTATTAATGATCAGATAATATTCAATTAATATAATTGGCACTGAAGCAAATTCAAAATACATAATTGAAGATTATAATATTTAAAAGTAAATTTAAGTGATTAATGAAATAAATTTCACATCCTTTCTCATCTTGCAGCACTTCAAGATATTAGAATTTGTTGAATCAATTATGTTGAGTGGGAAAAAGGTGTGAAATTGGAATGAAGATGTGAAATTCAAGAATACTTATGAATTCAAATAATAATCCCGTATTCATGTGTGTTTTCCTTGCACTTTCAGATAGTACAGGAGCTAAAAAAATACTAATAAATTAATAAAATTCAATGGAATAAAACCATTGTAATTTATTAACTTGCGATTCAACTTGTTTATTTCTTGAACAAAACATCAGCATATTTCACAGAATTTAATGACTTAAGAATAATTGAATTCCAAAAAAAAAAAAATACCATCTGTTTCTTGACAGGATCAGTTTTCGCACTTGTGCTAATTTTAAAAGAAAGAACTTTTAATACTTTTAAAAAAATTCTAAATTTCTCAATGGCATAATCACATTTGAAATAACGATTTGACGTTGTGGAACTATTTTCAACTTAGAACTCAATAAACTCATTTCATATTTGAATAAGAACTCAAAATTTGAACAAAATATTTCTTCAATTTTTTCATTCTTTTCATTTTTTTTCTTAGTTTTTATTAACGCTAAGACATAAAAGAAAGAATGAAGTTTTGAAGTTTTAAAAAAAACAATAAAATTTAAAGATAAAAAAATATCCGACATATTCACCACTATGATTATAGCCTTATTTATAGCTTAAAAAGATGGACAGGCATTTTTTGGTTGATTGACTCAAAATCTTGCATTATGACTAATATTCGTTAAATCCCTAAGGGAAGCTGCACATTTCGTATTCAGAAAAGAATATTGCTTATGTAATAAAAAAGGAGCCATTACTAATAGATGCTCGTTTGCTTTGTATAACGCTTACTTCACGCACGTAAGTTAGATGATAGAGATGAAATAATTGTGCCATAGCATGATAAACAGTTAATGTATAATAATAATTATAGGCAAGATCGAAAGCGAATTTCATGACGGATACATCGAAATAAAATCTTTTGCTTTTTTGTAAAATTTGTTCAGTTCATCATAATTTGCATTTGTTCATTTGTTTAAGAAAATTAAAAGACAAATTCTTGATCAGTTTTTTTCATACTTTATTTTTATTATTGTATTTTAATAATAATTCTGACTTGTTCATGCAAATAATACACTTGCAATAAAAGCTTGCATTACGTAGCTTAAAATGTGCCAAGCAAATCAGTCAGATTAATTAGGCAATTTACTATTTTTAGCATTCAAATGTTAAACTTTCAATTAATTCTTATCAAATGGATCAGTGATGAAATTGCATCAATTATTTCCTACTATTTCTAACTTTCCATCGAATGCTTTCAATTGAATGCTTCTGAAAAGAATTAGGTAATTAATTTTGTTCAGCAAATTTGTTTTTTAATTTAAAATTATTTTTAATAATAAAAACGAGAAAAAGATGATAGCACTCTAAAAAAGAAATAATACCTAATTAATTAAACAAAAAAGAAGTAAAATTGAATTTAAATTTCAATTTTCGACATTCTTGAAGAAAATCACTTTCAATTTCGCTGTGTAATTTGACATTTTTAATTAATGAGATAAATTATGTCTGAAATAGCTATAATTTTGATAAGTTGGAATAATTACTTACTGAATAACATTAACCAACATAGCATTTTAATTCAATGATCTATGATTAGTTATAAATTTACTATTCAAAGCCTAAATCTTTTAACATAGATTACACATCTCGAATTTAGCATCCGATAATTTCTGACTTAACAGATTAAAATGACCCTAATATCCAATATGACCCTAATAAATTTTATTTTTCAATACGATTTAGAATAAAAAGTTTCAATTTTATTTATTTTTTTTATTTCAAATTATATTCATATGCAATTAATCTGCCATGAGATCAAATTAATTTGACATCGACGAAATAGAATATGTTAAGAGTATATATCAGGACTTTAAATTTCTATGTCTCATAAAGCGAAAAAAATTGAAATTTGACACAAACATGTTAATTAATTAACTAATTAGCTAGCTTACACAGTTAATTAATGTGGATTACTTGACCTTTTCTACCGTTTCAGTTCCTGCAATTAAACACTTTCGATTGTATTAGCTTAGTGAAATATAAGTTGTCATTGGATTCCTTAACAAAAAAGGAATAAAAATTTACCAATTTGCAAATGCTATTTAAAATTATCATAAAAATGCTATTACTTTTCAGTTTTATATCTATATCAGAACAGGATTATTTAAGTAATTCAGTAATCATGTTACCAGTATCTATATTTGAATGTGATGTGAATTGATTATCATTGTAAAAAATCCCAAATTCTTCGTTTTTTGGTATTTTTTCATCGATTATTGATCGATTATTGACCGTCGTTTATCATAGAAGTATCATAAATTATGTCATCTGTATGATCAACTGTGATAGAGAAGTGTTATCTGTTTACCAGACATGATGGATTATATTTTTGATTAAATCATGCAGCGAGAAGAAATAAAATGAAATCATTTAATAGCATTTAATAAAACAAATGTGATTGATTAATGAATGACATAGTTCGTAGCTAAACAAATTAATCAAATGCGATTACTCCAATCTTAACTTACTGCTAACAAATTTAAATGAATCAATCAATCTAATGTAAGTTTTAAATCACACACTATTTCAGTAGAAAAGCTATCTCTCCTTCTCCTCTTTCCCACCTTCCTTTTCTTTCATTCATTTTTATTTCATTTACTTCCATTCCTCACCTATACTTACCTTTTCATTTTCCCATAGCAACAATCATTAATAAATTAATTAATAATAGTTAGAGGTAGAAGAATAGATGAATGAATCGAAAATTTTGTATATTTATTAAACAAAAGCAAAAATTGCAAGTATTAGTTTGTAGCAAAATTAAATTGAATTAAATTACGCTTTAATTACGCTTTAAATTTTTTTTATTTCAATTAAATTTTTATTTTTGCCAAAAAAATTGTTGCTTTTTTTTATCGCTAAATGAGAAACGAAAAGAATGCGAAACAGAAAAAATATAGAGGATATAAGATAATTGTCCTAAAAACAATCACCATAATGAACAAATTTAATCACATATCAAATAATCATGATTATCTAAGAGATATGTTTTATGATTCTAAGATATAAATATTCAGTGTAATTTAGTGGAGTATAATCGAAATAGAAAATTGAAAATGAATTATATTATTTGTCATTCATGATATAATTAATGGAGATTAATGATAACATGATTTTGTTGTGTAATTTTTCTTATTATTTACTTTATTCAATTATCAATAAATAATAATGAAGCTTAATTGTTCTAGCCCTATTTATTGTAAGTTAGTAAATTAATTTGTTGTGAATTAGGTAGATTTATTAATATAATAGCTATGTATTACAAAAAAAAAGTTTGAAATTTATTTTTCAATTTGCCATAAAATAGAATGGTAATATCATTCCATATGACAAATGCTTAACAGTGATTATTTAATATCGATGAACTGATTAATTACTAAGTATTTCGCTTAAATTAAAATCAAATAAATGTAACTTGTAAATTATCGCATTCAAAAATTATTAAGGAGTTGAGCAATTATGAAAATTTTCAAAGGTTTTATTATGTTACCATTATTTCATTCATTTACCAGTAATTTTTTTCTAAAATTTTCATCAAAGATATAATTTTAAATTTAATTCATATATGTCAACTAACAATTGTGTCCTAGAAAATGGAATATTATAAGTGCCATGATCTAGCCAATAATAAATTTAAAAAAACCGCTCCTGTTAAAATAATTTGCTTGATCAGGAAAAATTTTCAATTTCATGAATTTCTTTTTCCTTCTTTTTTGAAGCTAATCTTTGTGATTGCTTAAAGAAGCAGAAATTATTTTTTCACGCTTGACTAAATAATTTAAATGGGCTGTTTTAATTCAAACTTAAACTGGATAATCAAAAGAGATTTAAAGTGTCACGCCTTGCTTTTCTATTTTTTTGAATAGTGCATATTTAGTCAATCGCTTTTCTCTTCTCCATTAACCCAATTTAAGCATCTCTTTTATATTAATCTAATTAAAGCAATAAGTTGTAAACGGCCAATTAAGAACAGCTGGATTGACAAATTCAAATTTTATTTCATCACTCAACAACAATTTCACACATCTTTCTTAGTATTATTAGTAGTACTTAATTATTTGTCATTTTTTGAATTCAAACTTTTATTATACCTCACTGTAAGCTACATTTTTATTATTAATAAAATCTATCGGCTATTTCATAGGAAAACATAATTTCTATATGAATTACAAGCTTCACACTTCAATGCTTAAGAAATTCTATTAGCTAGATTACAAAAACTGTGCAATTTATCCAAATGGATTGAAAAAGGATAGCGATAATGATTGCTAATGGCGATGATGATGATTATGAGAATGATAGTGATAATGATAGAAAAGAAAATGACGATACTGTTAATACACAAAAAAAAAGGAAATGATTTTGAGAAATGATGACGTGGAAAATAAATTCAAGTTTTCCACTTCATCACTTGGCCTCTGACGTAAATCACTTCGGCAAAATAGCCTAGCAATATTTCTTTCATCATCACTTCTTTAGATCCTAAAAGCATTAACTGATGGCTATTTGAACAAAAATTTTTTCACCGAAAAATTTCAGTTCCTAAACCATGCAAACAAATTCATCCGAACATGTTATTTTTGTATAACTAAGCTGCAATAATTAATTAAAGAAATATTTAATAGTGCTGCTATTAATGATTTTAAAATAATTTATTAAAATTCGCACGAAATTTTTTTACGAAATTCATTCTTAAATTTGTATGTAAAATTTCTTCGTATTATTTTTCCGTCTTTTTTTTTTTTTATTGTTTTTGATAAATAATTAATGTTAAGAACATAAAAATTTCTTATAATAATTTGAATAAATTGTTTTAACGTAAAATTGCATTTTCATAAATAATTTCAAATCTAATAAAAAAAAAAATTAAAATTTTTTTTTCAAGTTTCTTATTTTTTAAAAATTAAAAAAAAAAAAGAACAGAAACGGAACTGATTTTAAAATAAATTTCTTTAAATGATTTCTATGATCTAAAAAACAAATGACGCAGTGCCTTTTCCGCTCTACTTTTATTAACATATTAGCCTCTAGTTAATGGCATCCATAGAGTCAAGCATACCTATTACGAAAATCGCTGCATATCCATCCGTCATTGTCGTTGCATCAAATCTAAATGTGAATGGGCTAATTAAAAAATTTATTATTCATTCTTTTATTATTACTAAAAGAGTAACTGATTTAATTTCTTTATTGCAGCAATAATTTTAATTCAGAAAACAAATTTTCTGTTATAAATTCTTTTCAAATTGAAAAAAAATTCATCAAAAAATGTCAAAATTTATTGGTAAATTTCTACACGAATACGTCTGTAATACATGATTTATTACTAGCAGCACAGATGTATCTTATTTTTTAAAATTTTAAATTAATCAATCAATATTTTTCATTTAAAGAATTCATTTCATGTCAAATTTGTTTTTCATTTAATCAGTTTTTCCTTGATTTTCAATCAATTTTTAATTTCGCTATCAAAATATCTTTCAACTTTCTTTTTTTTTTTCTTTTTTAAATTTCTTTTTTACAATTTGTTTTTTTTTTTAAAGTTTTATTCCTGTATTAATTATTGCTTGAAAGTTATCAAATATTTAATTATTACAAAGTTTCACTGCAATTTTTTTGTAATTCTGCGTAAAAGCGATTGCATTGCTTATTGCTCTTATCATCTATATCCGTACATACACTCGTATCCATTTCTTTTTTTCTTTTTTTTGATATTATTTTTTGTGTAATTTAAATTTAAATTTTTGAAGTTTTATATCTGATCAATTTAACCAATGATGGAACAAGACGAAGATGTTGATTTGGATTATAACAAAGAGCGCCATCATGTCTATGCTCGACGTATGATTACAACAATCGCAGTTGTACTAACGGTTTTAGCTATTATATTGGTCACTCTATCATTGTTGCTTGGTTCAAGGATTGATGAAATAGGTTTGTTGCAAAATTCTATCATTTAAGTACAAAAAAAAATTTTAAAGAATACCTCATGATAGAATCTTGTTGACTGTTCTATTATAATGCAAAATATTTCTTCCATAATTAATTTATCTGACTTTAATTTTAAAACAGAATCAAATAAACAGCATGTAAACGGACATAAGTTTTAAAAGTTCAAATATCAATTTTATTTCTCCCCAACTAATTTTGACGAAGTTTTTTGAAATTTATTCTGTAGTAAATAATTTTTCATTGAAATTTTTAATGAAATTAAAAAAAAAATTATCACGGATGAATTTTTCACTTTTGTCTGAATTATTGATCTGAAGTAAATTTTATCTTTTACTTTTCTCTCTTAGAATCCAAAGATTTTGCCACTATTTCAATTTCCTTTCAGTTCCATTCTTTTCCGTACATTCGTTTGTTGTCACTTTCATGGCCAGTTAAATCTTTAATATTTCATAAGTAATGCTTAATAATTGACGCATTCGTTGCAGTGAATTTTTCAGGTTTTATAGAATTTTAAAGCGTAAAATTTTCAAAAAAATAAATTATTGAATTAAGTGGATATTGGAATTAGAAATACTGACTAAGCAAAATGTCTTGATTCAATTTTTCTTAAACTTATTAGCTAGGTGAAAATATCAATTTCACTGAAAATAAGCTCATAAAATAAGTGAAAATAGCGACAATAAGCATATATTAATTTCGTTACTGATTGGCTTAATTTAATACTTTGTAGGATTAAATGAGGAATTATGCTAATGGCAGCATCACAAACAACAATTAAACATTGTTAAACAATATGTTTTGACCCATTGAATCAATGATATAAAATACCTTTGACTAAAAAAAATTAAAAATTTTTCTCAATTAAAAAAGAATGGAAGTTATTTATCAAATTTGTTCAGCCAAAAATTGCAATTGTAATTAAATAATGTTGTAGTTAAAATTTTATTTTTAAATTTCAAGCAGAAGAATTTTAATTTGTGAGCGAAAAACTTTTCAAAGAGTTTAATATGCAAAAAAACTCTTCCATTCATTATTTATGCTTCGCCTTTGATATATAAAAACAAAAAAAAAAAAAAAACTGCAATTTGAATTTTTTTCCTTCAATTTAAAACATAACACTTCATATGCTTCTTATCCTTTTGCTTTTACTTCACATTTTTTCCTTTTCCTAAAGAAAAATTTTCCTAAGAAATAGAAATTTTTCTTTATGCAATTTAACTAAAATTGCAATCAGTTGAAAAGAAAAATTTAAACTTATATATTCCACTTTTTTTCAATTATATTTTGCTTAAAGTATCATCAAGAAATGAATTTTAATTGCTATGGAAAGAGAAATACTATTTTCAACGAATAATTTAAACGCAAAAAATATTATTCGAAAATTATTTTAGTAAAAATTTTTGTTTTTTCCCCATTTGCACTAGGTGTTGAATTGACTTAAGTAGATATGGTAGAACCCATTAAAAATGAGAAATGTGGTGGTGTTTGAACAGAAGAAAAAGATCCTAAGCATCGTTTTTTTTATCATTCCAACATATCATTTAAGATTTATATAAAGAAATTTTTTCATTCAAATCACAAAACTAATAAATAAATTGAAGTTTGATTTAAACTGATCAAATTTGCGCAGTAATTACCGTCATTCATATTAATTTATAATTAGCTTTTTCAATCAGAATTTTTTTTGCTGCAAATTTGGAAATTCAAACAGAAGAAAGAAAGAGGGTATCGTTATGAAGCTTACAACTATTAAAACACGATATTCATTTATCCAAATAAAGATAAATTAGAAAAATTTAAAAAAAAAGAAAAACGAAAGTTAATTTTTATCTTAAACTTGCGGTGAATTTTCATTTCAAAGGATTTAAAAATTTTCAAAAAGAATTTTCTTTTCCGATTAAAAATAAATTCCCTATACATTTTATTTGGTGCAAATTTAAGGCAAAAACTTTTTTTCCAATTTTTTAAAGTGTGAATAAATCATTTCACAATTTTTGCAGCTTATAAATAATTTGCTAGGCAATTCATGCATAGTAATCGTTGCTTTTGCACCCTTATATTTTCTTTTTATTTATTTTCTGGAGATTTAATTGGCTTATTCCTTGTGGAAAGAATTCCGGAAAAACGAAAGTAATTTGGGCTGAATAAGAAAACGCAATGTATGTAAGATTGGAAGTTGAATTTATGCATTCATTTATGATAAATTGAAGTGCATTTAAACAAAAATTTCAATTGTAAAAAAGATTACGAGCTGCAGCTGTTAAATTTAAGCAGAAAAAAACGAATATTTTTTTTGACTGTGTAAAATGGAAATTTAAAATAAGAACAAAAATTGAACAAAATTTGAGGAACAAAAATGCCAAAAAAGCATTTTCGGATTATTTTATACAAAAAAAAAGAAAAATTAACGAAAATTTAATGCTATTATTTTAATTTAAAATTATAGCAATTTGTTTTCGTGCACTGTTAAATCTGACAAATAGCTAAAACTCAATTTTATTTGATTAAATTTGATAAGCATTTATATTTTGTAATTCTCACTTAAATGTTATCCTCGGCTATTCTTTTCTACGATATTTGCTCAAAAAAAAAAAAAAAAAATGAATTTTTCTTTCAAAATATTTTCAGTCACTTTTTGGATTAATTAGAATTAAAATTTTACTTTGCGTTTTTTATTTATTTTTTGTGTTTTAGAAATAACTGCATTCAATCGATCAATCTGTTGAATAAGTATAGTTTAAAACAGTGTATGCGATAGATACAGTCTTTGTCACTTTTAATCTTAAGAAATAATTAAGAAGAGAACATTTGAAAGAAAGGAGAAGGAGGAGAAGTGAACTGAGGGAAAGGATTGCTTAAGTTAACTGATTAAACAAAAGACTTATCTGGCAAAAAGAGGGTGAAAATTCAATATAGAAATTAAGCTTGCTTTCAAAAAATTTTGAATTTTAATTAATTATTGTTACAAAATAGGAAAAAGAATGGAAAAATAAATCGTAGTATTTTTTATTTTAATGATATTCATTTTTTCCCAATATTTCAATTTAATTTATCATTTTCTTGTAAAAGATTTAAACAATTTCACATCATTTGATGCATTGGCTACTTTCGTCCTCTTTCAATAGCTTACAATAATGGTAAATATATTATCTGAGTTCACTTTACTAATTAAAATCTTAGTTGAGATGAATAAATCATATAAACGCATCTTTTATGGATGATGTCAGTCATTTCAGTGAATGAATCGATTGCTACAAATATGAAAAATACTGGCAGTGAATTATTTCTTGGCCCAATGACAAATATCACCAATTTTGAAGAATCAAAAATAGTGAAAGCCCCATAAATACTTAATGACCCTTGCAAGTTGTTTGTTATAAGTCTTATTTGCATCTACAAATTATAGTTGGAAGAAACAAAATATAACACAATGTTTTCAGAAAGACTACATTATATGCACACATTTGATTACAGACTGATATCAACTAATTGGGTATTAATTATTTACTAGTTACTACAATTTTTATAATATTTACGTTAGTAAAAGCAAAAATATACATGTTGGTGATAGTGTGAAACATGAAATGAATTAATTTAATAATATACAAAAAAGTTTGCCATTAAATGAAACTTTACAGTAGTTTATTTTTCAATATATTTCAGAATTAAGCAAATAACAAACAGCTTAGCAAATATGCATAAACAATTAAGCAATAATAATAGTAAAAATAATAATTACTATTTGTTGTCATCTGTTTGGGCCAAATTGCTATTGTTATTGTTGTTTTGTTTCGTTGAGTAACTATACAAATATAATTGATGTTTTTCATCGTAATTTTTATAATAAACATTTTTTTTTATGTTACATTAAAAATATCATAAAACAATTAATTTGGAATATTAATTAGTGAAAAATTATGCTGAACTTTCAAAAGTATCACAAAGTAGCACATGGAGGAAGTACCATAAACTTAGCTGTATCATAAAGCTATCATAATCCTTAGCATAGTGCACACAAAAATTAATCTCATCTTTCATTGTCCATATGAATCTGATATAGCCTAGTAAGCTTGTAAACTAGCAGAAAATTTGTCAAATTATGATAAGTTATAGTTGTTTAGTTTTTATTTTTTATAAGCGTTATTGTTATTTTTAGTTATTTAGTTATTATAGTTCTTTAGTTATTAAGTTTTTTTCAATGATAGCACAATACATCAATTTATAGGATCACTTGCATTTTTTTTTTTTTTTTATTAAAGATAATTATTTATTCTAGTAAATTGTAATTTTAATCATTTGTTAATTGTCACATTTCAAACAACGAAATTTTCTCGCATTTTTTTTCCACAAAGAATTTCATTGAAATCAAAAGGCATTTAATTTCTTTTTTTTAGAAATTAATAATTAAGTAATATTAAAAATTTCGATATTTTAAATTGATAACAAAGTCATTTTTTAATCTAACAATACAAAAGTTAAAATTATTTTCGTTTTTTTTTTGAAAACTAAAAAAACCAGATTTATTTTCTTTTTTTCTTCCTTTTTGTTGTTTACATTCAGTAATGATTGATCATAAATATTTTATCGTTATAGTAATTGAATGATTAAATGTTAAAGAGGGAAACTAGGAAAAGAGAGAGAGAAAAAGTGGGAGAAAGAAAAGGACAAAAAGAGAAAATATGAATGATAAAATTACAGTATGACAATTTTACATATCTTTCACTTCATAAAGAACAATTTAAAATTATTTTAATGCATAAAGTGTATTCGATTAATTTCGAATTACCAATCAATTTTTAAGGATTAATTTGTTCTTGGATTAAGTGTAACACATAATATTTTGAACACAAGCATTTTTTAAATTTCAATAGAATTTGAATAATTTTTCCTTAAAGTAAGAACAATTAATGAAATACCTGACAGTGGGGGTTTAGCTCAGTGGTAGAGCGCTCGCTTTGCATGCGAGAGGGCGGGGGTTCGATCCCCCCAACCTCCAACTTACACTTCAAATTTTGTAGAAAAAAAGATCAAGCAAAATGAAAATGATTTATGAATGTATGACATGTCCGAATATTCGATAAGCTCGTGAACTCTTTAAACTACTTTAATACTCTTAGCTAAATACTATTTGCTCACCTTTTCCTAAATTACAATTTCGATGCAAAATTTGTCGCTTCGGTAAATGCACTTTTTGCATGGATTAAATATTACGATGCAAAAAGGGTTCAAAGGTCTCAATGAAGTTCTCTATAGAGACCCAGTAATGCTACCAGACCTAGTCGGGAATCAAACTTTGCAATAACAAGCTATGGTCCGCGATGGTTGGATAAAAACAGATCGCAATGGTCAAAAGGTGAGTTTACACTATGCAAAATGTACGTCAGCAATGCATATTCATTAATTGATGCTACAAAGTGTAGGATAATAAATGTCATGCAAGCTCTTAACCTTTGATTGCTTATATCAGAATCTCACATCAAGTTTCATTTTAATCTATTTGGCAAGAAACGGTCGGCAGTGTATAAATGTTTAAGAATGGTGCATGAATTCAAATTCATTTCATAAGACAGCAAAACATATTGTGCAATATATGAAAAAGTTATGTATCAACAGCTTTTGATAATTGAAATGATACATCATATAGATGGACAGAACTAATAAATCAACAATAACAAGCAAAAACATACATTAAGTGTAAGAAAATTGAAAGCTAAAGTACGTAAAACAGAAGTAGATATTCACAAGATAAGAGCAATAAACCAATTTCTCAACAGACAACAGATATACTGGCTTGCTTTTGTTAAATATACATACATAACAAAAAAAAGAAATTTTGCAAACAAACAAAATAATTTTCATCAAAATTTGTGAAATAAGAGAAAAAGTTGATTCATCCTGATGGATCGATCACCAAACATGAATACAACAAATGAATACAACACAAAAAGGAAAAAAAATATTTTTAAACATTTAGCTGAGAACCACTTCCATAAAAAAGGAAGTCTAAATGAAAGAAGTGAATACTTTGAACACGTATATATTTTTACCATAAAGCTTTTTTAGCATCATTCATATCAATTTAAAGTATTTATTGTTTTCGATTCCACACAGCCACCACAGTGTTTCTCAAAACGCGCAACCAGTGTTCGTACGTATTGCGGCAAAACCAATAATCCTGTAATATTAAGTTTTTTAAAGCTTTTAATACGGCAGGAAGTTGCAAGGTGATGCAAAATAGCAGAAAATTGCAATCTTTCAAATCATAATTTCGTAGAAATCCTTAGTATATGACAACGACGTCGAAATACCATCTTTATTCAGATATAAATCAAAAAGCCATACCAACGATTTTATGGTCCTGTGGTGTTCTGACACGAATTATCTGCATCCGTTGTGATCGTCTTATTTCTCGAGCGGACATACCGCTGGACAATACTTCCTCTACAATCGGCCAAACTGAGAGTACCGAACCAGAAAGAACAAAATAAGTTCGGGTCCGCCGTCCAGTTTCGCAGTATACACCCATTGCTTCGTTCCGGCAACGACCATGGAAATAATTATGCTGACAGGTCTTGTTCGAACCTAAAATTAACAGAAAAAATCACTGGAAAAACTCTCACTGCAAGATTTCTATCAAAAAACTGCCTCCATGATAACACAAATCTTCTAACCTTCAAACAGATCCTTCCAAACTTTTTCGGTTTCTTCAGGAGTAGCAAGATGAAAACGTTTTGTTAGCTCATCGATTGTTTCTAGTTTTGCACTTCGACCTGTGCTTGGTCTCGTTATGCAGAAAAGACGAGCACCCGTATCCAAACGTTTCTTGCCGATACCGTAAACAAGGGCGGCAGTCTTCTTCCCATTATTACCAACTGATGCCAGATAAAATCCATCCTGGAAATTAAAAATATGCTAGCTAACTTCTTATGAAGAAAGAAAGACATGATAAAATTATAATTCGAACTAGCGCTCACAACTGATTTGCAACGTTTAAGCAACGAAATTTCTACAAGTTGAAATGCACTTAAATTTACCTGATCTTCGTGATGATCTTTCCAAATTGCATAAGCATCCTCCCAACTTACACCACGTTCCACACCAATTTTGTGAATTTCAACCCGGAAGAAACCACTTTCATAGCGTCCCGTGAATACACGAGTTTCTAATTTACGCGCCTCATCACCACCCATCCCAAGATCTAAAACATTACTCAAGAACTGAACGAAATACTTTACAATAAACGTAATAATTGTGTTAACAAATCCTTAAACAGTTCAACCAAATTCACAGGAAAACAATAGCTCACCCATAATACCCATATCATAAGTTCCATCATGCTTCGCCTGTGCAACCAATTCAGCAACGATATCAGAAAAATACTGGAAGAGTGCATTTTGGGCATGCACTGGTAAGCCAAGCAGGCGATTCAGAAACTTTGGTATGGTTGCAGATTCTCGTTCAATTGTATAAACGCCATTATCCAGTGACAACAAACCAACACCTTCCATATAACATTGCATATCTGTAGTATTCAAAATTTTAAGTAAATTCAGCAAAAAAAATCTTGTAAAACTATTAAGGTTTATCAAGAATACCTCTGTACCAAATCAGATCACATGTGTGTTTACATTTTCAGCAAATCGAAGCAAGAAACGTTTACCAGCAATGAAATTTCCAGGCTTGTAATCCTTCGGTGGTGGTATAAGTGGCGGATTGAGCAACCCAGTAATTGTTCGCAGCAATACATCTAAAGCAGCTCGGCCATATCTCGTGTCCAAATTAAATTGACTTAGATCACGTGATTCTGTTGCACGACGATCACCATGTGTTAATGCTCCGAGAGATTCAAGTCGTTTAGCAACGATTGATGCAAACCTATGTAAAGCATAATCCAATAACATACAGATAAACATAAGAAAAAATTTAAGGAAAAGTTTTCATTGTCGTAATTAACCGTAATTAACATAATTAGCATTAACATGCATTAAAATCGGTTTTAAAAAATGTGCAAGAAAAAGCAATATGATGCACTACAAGCTATGCTAACTACCTTTTTTCACCAGCAAGTTCGGATATCAAGAATATGTATTCCGGTGCGCTCACTTGATTTGAACGATGTGTACGTCCTAAAATAAATATTTATTTTCTCAAACTTTTCGTGTTCTAGGATGCATTTGCTGAGTGATAAGAAAATTACCAAATTGCTGAATAGCTTTATCGGCAGACCAAGGTAATTCCAACGTAATATGTACGCGACGTCGACGATTTGTAGCTCTTCGGTCCGACTAAAGACAAAATCGTCACTGGTTTGTCTGTGGTATTAAATTTTTACATGTAAATAGGATTCATTTCAAAAAGCGACGAAAAAAAAAGTGTTAAAACTAACTTGCAGTGAGATACCAGAAGATGCTGCCTCTGAAATTACAGCAACTAATTTTTCGCCCTTCATAAATTTATCTTTTTCATCCATATTCATTAATTCAAGCGGTACATCTGCCCCAGCATGTCGAAGTTCATATCCAACATCTCCATCTTCACGGCATACAACACGACCTTTACGACCCGTCATCTAAGGTTATATATTAAGTTAATGTTTTGAAGAAAAATTTTCATTCAATACACAATAAATGTTTTGATCTAAACAAAACCTCAGCGACATAATCAGGACCACCCAATTCGTCAATCAGCTGATCAAGTGTATTTGGTGGCAATCGGGAACTGAGACGCTCTACAGCAGCCAGCAACTCTGCTTTGATTAGGGAAGTTTCACCAAGAGTAAGATCTTCATCACTAACCAAACGTGATGATGACATGAAAGCATCGGCAGTGCTATGCTGCAATGAATTTCATTTATTTATTCATAATCATTTTTTGCATTAAAAAATCATTTCTATCCCATCATTCTTTTTAAGATGACTAAGAGGATTAACATGGCTGATCTAATCCGCGCAGTACTGTTGACTTCAACTGAATGTCACATCTAATCAAAGATATGCTCGACTTGTTTAAAAAAAACTTGCAGTGATGTACATACATAATTTCACTTAATTCGCCTGCTGGTTATATCCGCTTAATTTACTGGACAGTTATTAGTATCTAGCAATCCTGCTATTTGGCAACAGTTAAGACAAAAGTCATTTTTAAATTACTTCTCTCTCAAAACAAGTTTCATTTTATAAGCTGCATATCCAAAAAACAATCTAACCATCGCTACAGAATCGATCTTACTAGTCGTAGATTTCTTCTGCTTCTTTTTCAATTTCTTTTTCTTAATTTTTTTCTTCTTTGGTGAGTCCGAAATAACTTGTTGCTTTGCTGCCCACGGATCTTCTGGAGACATAAAAGAATTTGTTTCGCGTTTTTGGCAAAAATTTATTAACCTTCAGGAAAGATTCTTGAAACAACATCTCACCTCTAGTAAAATCACAAGTAAAAGGATTCAGTTCCTCTTCATCACTTTCTTCTTTCGCCTTTTCACTCCCACTTTTACCTTCAGCTGTTTCCTCATCTGAACTTTTCGCTTCATCCAGTAATCTTTGCAGCCAGGTATCTTCATCACCTTGGATGGCTCCGTTTGATGCTAAATTTGAAGAAAAGTGATAAGAAAACAATAAAAAATAATAAAGCAATGCAATTTCAAAATTATGGCCATTTTTATTTGATACAGCTTCCGTTACTGAACTGGTTCATACAGATTCACTTTTTTTGCCTCAGGTTATTTGTGTATACTTTATTGACTAAATTCTTTAATCTTAACATAAAAATTCGTCATGCGCGATCCGATCAATATAAAATGAAGTTTAGCGCAATGGCGCACTGGTTTACATTTTCTTAAATCAGTACCTATGCTACTTCACAATCTAATATGTATCTATTGAGGCAGCAATTTCTTATTTCGAGGGTTAAATTTACGATGAAATAATTATTTAGATGTTTGTTCCTACTCATCAGAAATAAATGCTAATTCAACGTCAACTTATAAATCAGATTATCATTAAACAACAAATACCAACATAGCATTAGTTTAAATCAATTTAAAAGAAAAGAACGTACGCTCTCCTTCTTCACTGGATGATTCATTTTCCTCCTCTGTTGAATGTAAGCTATCATCTCGTGCTGATGATTCGGTACTATCTGAATCAGCTTCCCGCTCCTCATCTGTTTGTTCTTCCATGGTCAAATTTTGCTTCATCCGTTTTGTAGGCGGACTAAACGTTGACAAACCAACAGGTCCGAACTTTTCTACTGAAACAAGCAGTTATTAAAAATAATTCTTGCTCCATCTCCCGATGATATGTAATGCTAGTAATTTAAAATATTGCATATGTTGTGACTGAGTCAAATATTGAAACAACCACTGATTTAATCAAAAACAAGTAAAATAACAATAACACGAAAGTTCCCAAAGATCGCAATTTGCAACATAATACTCTATTACATAATATTCTACTATACGCACATTTGCGTTTAGCTGGGCGGTCTAATTCATTGCATATTTTGTCGAAATTGGTATAAACATCCGCTGAAGAAATCGTATTTTCCGTTGGGAAATGTTTCTCGATAAGCCTCGTCAACACTGCTCTAAATTATTGTTCTTTACAAATGCTTCAATTTCGTGCGTATGACCGCGTATAGGCATAATCTATTGGACACTAATTTCAGCTCGATTATTTAATGTCTTTTTTTTTTTGAGTAATTTTAACAAATTTCATTAATTACAAACTTAGCAGTGGATACGAATTCAGTCAATTCGCCACCAGCATCATCAAGTGCTTCCAGTGTTTTCGATTCGCCAGTAGTTTGCAAACCAATTACAACGCATTTACTGCTTTTTATTGCATCACGCACTATTTTGACACATGATTTTACCTAAATAGCATATGAATATAATCAGCTTTACATTCTTATTTTCACTGTCTTCGCGCTTTGAAGGACTTCCCAGTGATATTGAACGAAATCAATAGTAAATGTTCCATTATTTAATTAATGTATATATTTAAGCAATGATTTCAACTTTTTCGTTTTTCTTCGCAAAAATCTTAACGTAAATATTTTGATGTACCTTTGCACCAATACAGATATATTTAAAAAATCGCTGATGTGCCGCCCAAAACTGTCCCCAAATCAGTTTTGCCTGCGCTCGACCAAAACAGTGCCGAGAAATGGCTGCCTGCAAGAGATTTTTCCTTTTCTTGATTAATAAAAATCATATTCGACTTAGTCAGAAGAGGGTATAATCATGTATATGACTTATTCTTCAATTTGTTATTTATAGTTCCAGTACAAAATGATTTAGCACGTCAGCTCTATCTTTCCCGTCAATTACTAAGTAAAATCCACAAATAAAATGTATACGAACCTGAAACTGGCGTCGACATTCAAGCCATATTTTAACCGATGCGTCATATACTTCGACGAAATCTGCCGACAGCGGTACTTCTTCCACCCGAAAGCTAACACCACGGAATGAAAGCTGTCGCGCCAAATAAAGACCACGCTGCTAAAAATTTTGACCAACTTTTCGCAAATTAAAAAATTGATCCGAAGATTTCGCACTGATAAAATATAATTAAAAACACATTGATTAAATGTGTCAAACAGAAACCTTCATATCCATTGCAACTACTTCCATAGCTCCAACACCTCGTTTTTCCACAGCATTAATGAAATCACTGAATTCTCGAAATGCTTGTCCCTGTCCCCACAAACCTATACGGGTCATGTAAGCCATATTTCGAGGTTCTGAAAGTAATATTTCAATATTTCCATATATTAACCCATGCAAACAGTTTATAATTTGAATTAACCGACGAAAGATTCAATTTTATGGAAAAATTACTGCAGCCTGTTTAATCAAAATCAATATATATCGAATTAGTTACAAATTTCATACCTGTTGCACCAGTTGCTGAAGCATAAACAATTCGAGCATTTGGTAAAGCTTTCTGCAATTCCATAACACTTCTACCTGTTTTCGTTGGTTTCGAACCAGATGTTGGAACCAAATTCTTGGCACGATGGCATTCATCAAGAATGATAACACCGTCGTAATCCTATAACCGAGACAATATAATAAAAGCAGTTCGTAATTCCTCCACAGTCTTTCTCTAACGATTTTGCAAGCCTTATAAGCAATGAAAATTAAAATTATCAAAGAGTAAATAAGCGCAGCTATGTCAGAATTTGATTTTTTTGACTATGTCAGGAATTTGAGTTTTTTGACGACATAGAGCACAAAAGGATGATGGAAATATAACTATTTGACGTAAATATCTGAAATACAAACAAAAACCGATAAATTATGGCCAATATTATAAACATCAATAAATAGCTGGAAAGGAACACCTACATCAGGTTTGAGGTTGACTTAGTGGAAATGCAAAAATTATTGTTACAAAAATTGTTTTATATTATACTATCACATATTGCCGAGATGTCCTTGCGGCTAAAACAGCAGACATAAAAAGAAATACTAAATATGTAGATAAAATTTCGAGCCACTTAAGCTTAACCATTTCTATAATTGAGTCTGACTAAAACACAGCGGTAAACACAGTGTCCGAAAGAATTTAGGCAACAATAAAAATTAGAATGAAACTAAAAACTAACCTGTCCAAACCATTGGATTAGTTGTTTAAGCCTCGTTCGGTATTTACCTTTTGCTGAACGGCACTCACCAATCAGTGACGAATACGTTGCAAAAATGCAACCTTTCTTGACATCATTCTCCTTTCCACCAATTTTGGAGTATTTGAATTTATTTAATGCATAAACCTAAAAGTATAAATGTGCTATATCTTAATGACACAAAAGAAAGTTAAAATATTTATTGATAAATGATATGTAACATACATCACAATTTCAACAATTCAAAAAATGTAAGGACAATCCAAGCATAAACCTTAATGTTTTTGGCGCCGATATCCCTTAAATCACGCTCAGCATCGTACCGTAAATCGGCCGAAACACTGAGCCTACAAGATATTATTTTTCATACTGCAAGAATCAAAAACTATTTCTTTCTTTAAACGACTTGACAATTCATACTTTTCAAAGATATCACATTCATCAGAAATTTGATTTTCGATATGATCCAATAAGATTTTAAATTAATTGAAAATTGAACGCCAGACTTCAACCCAAAACAATCAGTCGGAAATAATAACAGTGTAACCAAATTCAAAGTGAAATCATGTCGAAAATTCATAAATTTCATCTCTATTTATTTTAAAGAATGTTCAGCTTCTAAATGAAAACAAGGAAATCCTACCAAATTGATCGTTTGCGTCCTAAGAGATAATTTTCAAAGATGATGCAAGCGATCGTTCTTCCTTTGCCCACACCAGCTCCATCACCTATGAAACCAAGAATTATGAACTGAAGC
Organism: Mansonella ozzardi; assembly: GCA_029876185.1. Lineage (NCBI taxonomy): Eukaryota > Metazoa > Nematoda > Chromadorea > Rhabditida > Onchocercidae > Mansonella > Mansonella ozzardi. Next base: position 27,015 of record JARVGP010000136.1, read on the forward strand.
AGGTAATGTTGAAAAAAAAAAAAAGAAAATGACAATATTACTACTATGAAAACATCAAAAATGAAGCAGAGCAAAATAACACTGAAACAAGCAACTGAACCCAGGATTTGAGAAAACCGTTATTTTTACCTAACAAAACTCTAACTTACAAGAGAATTATAACATGGCCCATCACTCATTAAAAAATAAAGTAACTATGTCAACTGAAAAATAATTGAAGGCCTAACCAATCAAATAGCCAACACGTTCATTCGATTGAAGACGCATTTCATGCGCTTGACAAGCATACACTACTGCCTCCAGTTGGACTGCTGAAATCGCACCCGTATCAATGATCTAAAAATAACAGCATATAATAAAATTATAAAGAAAAAATGATAAAGAAACTAAAAATATTCGAGTATGTAAACCTAGTTAATTTCAATTTCCAAGAAAAAATTATACGCACGTTAAAGGATGAAATGAACCTGATTTGAATGATTGCTTTTAGATGAATGGAAAGGAAAATGAATCTTTCGAGAATTGTATAAACATTACATCTTTTAGAAATCAACAGGAGTAAACAAACCTCCTCCGGAATAGACAAATTATAACGAATGTCTGGTGGTGCAACACTACTCAATGACGCAGTTTCAATAACACTATCCGGATGTGACAAACCGGAACGAAGTTTCGCTGGGCGATAATCTGCATATGTTTCTGCGTAACCCAAATTCTCTTCCTAAAAGTTACAAGAAGAGTATGAATCAAGGATACAAAAAAATTAATCACATCACATAACCACTGAGTGGGATTATAAAAGGAGATCTACTCTCCTTTTAAACTCTCCCTATTTCACTCTATGTAAGCCAAAATCTAACTCTCGATAACTGTGTCTTGCCAATCATTCACTTTTCTGGTGGAAGCTAGACACATTACATTGGTCGAAGAAAAATTCAAACACAGTCAACATATTGTTCAAGAATCAATATGTCTAATCCTTCTCAACTTTATAGTGAAGAAATTTAACCAGTAAAGTGATTATTCAACTAGTTTCATAAAAATAATATGTGGTCAAAACAAAAAATTACGAAATTTTATACAAATTTGGAAGACTAAATATGTCATAAAAATATACCATAAAAAAACTTAAAAATATGTAAAATTTAACTTTAATTATCATCGTGGTCTCTGCATTACAACTACACGCTAATTTCCAATTTTCATAAGAAATACCAATCTTCTAAAACTTGAAATATAATAAGTAAAAAAAAAAAAACTAAAATTTTTAAAAAAAGTTCGAAACCTATGAAAAATCATAATATCTAACATAAAAGGAAAAGAAACCTCATCATCAATGTCCTGATCATTTTGATTACGGTATTCCATAGCCGCTTTCATCTCATTCCTTACGGATGACTTCTTTTCTTTCTGTTCCAACACTTGATTCAACGGTTTGCGTTCGGTAGTACGTGAATTATCAAAAAACACCTCATCTTTTGATGTCCCGCTAGCAACTGCAGATTTTCCACAATATTCACCAGCATGTTCAGTCATCCGAATACGTCGTAGAACTTCACCCACAGGCAATCGTGATTCAATCGAATTCCCAAGCACACGTATCCGACCGGTTCCATCGAGATGTCGTTTTTCATTATTACAGTTATTCCTTGATGCATCGGATGAGATTGGTTTCATACTAGCAATAGAACCGGCTAAATGGCTTCGAGCCCTCTGCAGATTTGGTATCACACGGATTGTTGCTGGGGTAGGACAAGAACCTTGCACAGCTACTGGAGATGTCCGGCGCAAAACAGAATTCCGTATAATCCTTGGCTGAGCGTTTGACGCAGATGGTCGCAATGCTGCTGAAGGCAAATAGTGATGCCCCGTTTCTTGCAAAACGTTCACTGGATCTCTTTCAATGCATCCCGACGATGTAGTGCTCCTGTAAGAAAAGAATACAGAGTACAGTTTTCTGAGTGTGCTTTAACAATTAAGAGTTCAGAAGTCCGATTAATACGTCGTTCTCAAAAAAAAAATTGGAGTCCCAAAACTAATATGTCAGTTCCTCAAAAAAAAAAAAAACTACGATTTGAATAATCGTAGTTTTTTTTTTTTTCCGGCAGTAGCATAATGAAAAACTTTAAATTCCCATATTTTTTACAATAACTAAATTGCTCACCGCTGCAAAAATACAGGAGTTGATCGATCTGACCGAAAAACTGGACGAATTATACGACTACCACGAAGAGCAAATATTCCGTTACCATTTCGACTCAAGACTGTACGTGTAGGTGGAATACGTCGTGGCATACTTTCCCAATTACGCTGACGTACGTAAACCACACCTATGTGAATGAATTTGTGGTTCAATTAAACAGAATATTACAAAGAATTGCGTACACTGAACAGCAGCAGAATCCCGATTTTTCATTTTCCTTCTAATCTTAAATGAAATCTGAACCATTTTTAGGACGTTGCTGCATAATTACCACGCGACGTGGTAAGTTCCAAGATGCATCACCCACGTATGATGCTCTTCCGGTAATTTCAACATCATTATCATCATTAATTTCATTAACAGCTTTCCGAATTTCACGTGCTACTTTCATTATCGGCCGCGCTATTCCAGCGTTTTTGACTGGCTGAAAAATATTTAGAATCTAAAAACATTATGAAACAGTAATCACGTAAAGTTCTAATCGTCCCATTATAAAAATAGAGTTTATAGGCATAAAAATATTTTATCAGTTTACCATCACACTGCTCGACTGTAACCGTTGTTGTGTTGATGTAACTGAATGTCGTAAGCGAAACACGCTATTTCTGTCCAGCAACTTGTCCGGATTTTCAGGTTGTGATAAAATCGTTTGTTTAGCATTGCCAAGATTCAGATCACTCGGCAGTTCAGCCATTCCGTTGACTTTAACTACCTGCTGTTGAATTGTTACTGGAGGTGCGTTTTCGGTGATGTTATTTGCGGGCTCATCAACGCGTGGCGTATGTGAACGAGAGTTACTTTCAGAATCGGTATGCGAACATGAAGGCAGAGTTAAACAACCGTCACTTAATATTTCTACATTTTGGTTCTTATCTTCTGATTCGACTGGTGAAAATTTCTTATCTTCTGATTCGACTGGTGAAAATTTCTTATCTTCTGATTCGACTGATGAAAATTCTTCCAAAACATTTGTTTGATCACTGATACTGACTGGAGTTGATACATCAGTCCACTTCTCAACTTCTGCACCGATGATTTCCGGTGCCAATAAAAATTCTTCTAAACCAGCTTCACATATCGCTGCAGAGAGCAAATCATCCATTCGTATATGAGCCCTATAAATAAAAGTCAAATCATATAATCTTTTAAAAATGCTGCAAACATTTCCGAATTTAAAAGGAGAAAAATTTTTCGATACGATGCGAATACGGCAAATATAATGCATTCTTAAACATCACAGGTCACTAAATAAGTGAAAGGCCAATTCAATGTTAACCATTTACCAAAGCAATAAATGTATATTTAACACATGTCTCTCGTCCTCTTTCATGTTCTACTGACCTATGTGTCAACAACACCTAACATTTATCATTACATGGTCGCTTATTTAGTACATACGACACTTTCGCTTAAAGATTAATGTGCACATATTACTTGCTTGCTCATAGCTGGTATGTCAACCCTATATTATACTTGAAAAAAACCTTAACACGTCACTAAATCAGTATTTAATTTTACTAACAAATGATAATTTCAAAAAATTATTCATTCACAATTAAAATAGAATGCTTAAAAATTACAAAAATAGCGAAAACAATCTATAAAATTTAATAAACCAATTACCTAAATGAAATGAAACAAATTTGATATAATATAGAAGGAAATTTAAAAAAAATAGAGTGAGATTTAATGCAACAATTAATTAGCTCATTAAGGCCATGGTTCTTCTAAAAAAAATACAAAATATTGAAATGTTCGGTGAAAGAATCACAAATAATCAATTTTAGATATAAAACATTAAATTTTCAAATTTCATTGCAATATAAATCTCACTGAAATGGATACAATTGCATTTCCATTTTGCTCATCTCATTTCAGGCAAATTACTATTCATACAGGGAACAGAAAATGAACTTCAAATATATAATTCAAAAGCTATGTTCAAAAAAAAATTTGCATAAAATTTGCAAAAAATATTCAAAAAATTTGCATAAAATGCGTGAAGACATAAGTTATCTGGCCAAATATAAATAATATTGGTTCTGAACATATATAAGGCCACTTTTTAAACACACACACACACATACACACATACACACATACACACACATACATAAACACTTATAACGATAATGGCATACTTGAGGAAAATTATGCTGATGGAGGATACATACTTTCCTCACTTCTATCAGCACGGGAGAGTATAAGAATGAGAAATGCGGGTTGTGTCAATCGATAATCGTTCCATTCAAATATTCAAATTTTTACCAGTCTTCCTTTTCATATGCAAATTAATGCTAAGAACTTTCAGAAAGAATGCCAACTATTTAAAACATTAAAAAGTGTATTAGAAAAGAAAAATTTGATATCTTTACTATGAAATTTGCATATTCATTCTTTCCTTCTTTTTCCCCACTTAGTACTCATTGATGTAGACGCTGAAATACATTGAATTGTAATTTATTCTTAACAATCAAAGTATATGTTTATGTTAGGCAAAGTATATGTTTATTTTAAGCATAAACTAATGAATAATATCAAAATGCATATTGCTTACATAAATAATTATAATTTTTTTGTTTATGCTCGTCAAAAAAGGCAAAATGTTGGCCTTCACTTGCTAACTTTATTAATTCGCTAAATTCCTTTCAATTTGATATGTAGACTAACTACCATAGGACTGATAGCCTTTGATTGACTACCAAATCTTCTTCAGATTATATCTTTTCCACCTAAACTACTACATTAGTCATATGAATGAGCAGCAAACATTACACTTCACATTCTCTTCTCTTCACTTACATGAAATTTAATTTACTATCTCTCTATCTGCATCATTCATTCTGTCCATAAATAGAAGTATTTAATAAATGTTAACCCAATTTGTGAAAGACCTTTGACCTTCGACCTATAATTTATAGGAGTAAAATTTTGAACAAATTCAAAATGCACTAAAATTTCTCATCTCTTTCCTTGTTCTTTATCAGTTATTGAACAATATGAGTAAATTGAGTTATGTTCTTACTAATCTCATCGTCCTCTTCTTCTTTTCAACTTTTTAAGCATCAAACTTCGATGCACTTACGCAAAACTGCTTGACGATCAAACATCACCATATTTTACAAAAAGTATCCATACTCCAATTTGGCGCCCTGCCAACAGGAAATATCCCGCCGAGACCAGCGCCATGTCCTCGACAAGCCCCGAATAGAACGCTGCAACAGCCACACAGCGGAGCCCACCGAATCCGAAGAGTGTGAGTTAAAGTGACATAGAAGAAAACTCGCTCGGTCGATTCTCTCTCGTCGCCTTTTATACCACACTGTCGCGCGCGCTGCATCGCGCCGCCCCACCGACACTGCAGCGCTGCATTCTGGCTCGTTTAAAGATGGGACTATTGAATAAATGCTGTTCTATTTATCATTCTTTTTCACGTGTTCTTTTACATCTTTCTTGCATTATATCCTTCTATTGTCATTTAGCTACACTACACATCGCTGCAACACGATACGCACGTGACATTGGCACACGTATTGCTACATCGCTGCAACATGATACGCACGTGACATTGGCACACGTATTGCTACATCGC
>JARVGP010000136.1:32863-96327 GCA_029876185.1 Mansonella ozzardi
ACATCGCTGCAACATGATACGCACGTGACATTGGCACACGTATTGCTACATCGCTGCAACATGATACGCACGTGACATTGGCACACGTATTGCTACATTGTGCAACATGATACGCACGTGACATTGGTACACGTATTGCTACATTGCGCAACATGATACGCACGTGACATCGGCACACATATTGCTACATTGCTGCAGGAAGACACTCACGTGACATCGGCATACGTGTTACTACTACACTTGCGTCGCTCTGGTTAATCGTTTGAACGTGTATTCCTGTCTATCTGCCATGTTGCACATTTCTATACATATAGACGTATATCTGTCTAAAAAGTAGATGTGTATGTCTTCTGATCACTTTGCAACGTATGTCCACTACTTTCTTTTTCCTGCGTGTATGTGTATGTGATTTATCTGTTCATGTACCTGTCTGTCTGTTCATTACTCATTTTCATCCAAGTTTTTCTGTGTGATAAACCTTTTCTGTGAGCTGAAAAGGTCAAAGCATTATGCTGCAAGAGGTCAAAGTAGATGTATAGTTTAGCAGAAAAAACAAGAGGTCAAGGCATTATGCTGCAAGAGGTCAAAGTGGATGTATAGTTTAGCAGAAAAATCTGGGGACCAGCCAACTGTCTAAGATAGCAAAATGCTTTTTTTTCCTCATACAAGTATTTAAGCAAAAAAGACTGGATATTCCCGAGGGAAGGAAGCATTTGAGGAATTCATCATGTTGAGACAAACTTCATTGAATTTTGTTATCAAGCACGAAGAGTTTTACTGATAGCCATATATTCTATGGTATTAATTCAGCTCTCCTATAAGCTGAACAGAATATATGCGAAGTATTCCGAAGTACCGTATTCAAATAAATGAGCAGCTGAAACGAGATCACGCTTGGCACAAGACGTCATGGACTGTTTTAGTAATACATATGGCTGATGACCTTGACATTCTATCATGGATTTTTTTCATCCTTCACTCTCTGTTGGCTGCTACATCAAAGAAAAGATGCAATATTACCGAATTAATAGGGTTTCTGTCAGGAATTCTGATCACAAAAAGTTTTCTCATTCCAATTATCATTCTATCTCTACTTGGCCATCCTATCCTCGCTTGGCCAACTTACAAGATATTCAAAATAACATAGTAGGGTGAACAGTGGTCATTTATCATCAGGATTTTCTCGAAAAATTCGGATTTTCCGCTGTTTCTCGATGAGAAATTTTTAACTGTTATCTGATATAAAGACACACATGCATACACACACATATACAATTCCAGACAATATTTGGGAGATGGAAAAAACAAAGAAATGCAAGTAACTGAATTACTACTATGGTTGAAAAATCTGCCGAAATATGGAATGGAATTATATGGGTAGTGATGATATAGCTGATTAAATTTACCAGTGGAGAATGTCGTCGTAGATTCATTGCCTGTGAGAAGAAAGAAAAAGTGACATTGCCCCATATAGTTGTTCACCTTTCTCTTTAATTTTTCCATCTAAATTAAAATTTAATTGTCGTTTTTCATTTCTCTTTCAAAGTTCCACACTTTTCTTATGCATTTCTCATTATCTCATTCACATTTCCTTCTCATTGTCAAACAAAAAGCAATGCAAAAAAACATCAGTTGACAACTGCGTTGACAAAAACATTTCTATTTTAAATGAAATTTTTAAATAACACAATTTAATTAAAAATTTTTACAATTTTATAACAAAATATGAGTTGGAAAATTGGAAAAAAAAAAGTGAGCTATTTTTAATAAATGTTTTGATTGAATCATTAAGATGTAACTGCATTTTAGTGCATGCTCTTAACGCTCAAAATAATTTTTAATTTCATTTTCCTTTCTCTTACTTTCTCTTCTTCTCTATTAATTAGCTTATGAAGCAGCAGTATTTTTCTTCTTTTTTTTTTCAACTTCAAATTATTCTTCATTGCATCTTCTTTTGCTAAATTCATTTCCGTACTTTACTTTCTTTTCAATTTTCGTTTTATCTTTTTCTTCATTATTTTTTAAAAGTTTTGACAAATGGCTATTTGAACTTCATAAATCATAATCAATTGATATTTTATCCCTTTGCACCCTTCTCCCATTTGCAGTTTTATCCAATTTCATTTAAATTTCAATGAACTCTTTCAATTGGCTCTTTGAATTATTCATTTCAGAAAATTTCACAACAAAATGCGAGTGGAAGGAAATGAAAACACAAATGAATATTCACGGAGGGAAAAAAATTTTCGAAAATCATTTTAAATTTAATTGTAAAAAAAAAAAAAAAAATTTTGATTGAAAATATGAACTAATTAAATGTACAAATGAACAATGCGTGTTATCGTTGTATCAATTCAAAATCTTTTCCAGTTTTCTCTCCCTCTCCATCATTCATCAAAAACTGAAAAATTTAGCAATCCTGAAAGAATCAAAAAGAAAGGAATGAATGTACGTTAATGGAAAAATATCGAAGCGTGAAAAAATTCCACAGATGAATTGGCCAAACATTCGTGATAGCATCTGGCATGTACTGATTGAATGGTTTGAATTGGCCAAGCATTCGTGATTGTATCTTACATGTACTAATTGAATGGTTTGAATTGGCCAAGCATAACATCTTGCATGCTCTAATTGATTGGTTTGAAGTGGCCAAGCATACGTGATNCGTGATAGCATCTGGCATGTACTGATTGAATGGTTTGAATTGGCCAAGCATTCGTGATTGTATCTTACATGTACTAATTGAATGGTTTGAATTGGCCAAGCATAACATCTTGCATGAACTAATTGATTGGTTTGAAGTGGCCAAGCATTCGTGATAGTATCTTGCATATACTGATTGATTGGTTTGAAGTGGCCAAGCATCTGTGATTAACATCTTACATGTACTGATTGATTGGTTTGAATTGGCCAAGCATCCGTGATAGCATCTTGTACGTACTAATTGATTGATTCATAATTAAAAGGTGCAGGTGCTTTTGGAAATTATTAAATGCTTGCTAGTATATGTAATAATAATTTTTGCATTGCATGTAAGTTACAATTGAAATTTTTGTATAATTTAATGATGCATGGAATGATAATAATAATATAGGAATAAGATGTAGAATGAAATATTGTATGCATTGTATTAATGCTATTTTTGCAAAAATTTAAATGATACATGTATGAATACTCCAAGCAATCGATTTGTTGGATAATTAGCAAGAAAAAAAAACTTCCAAACAATGATTAACTTTTTTTTGCAATTTGAAATTTGACTGATACTACGTCTGTTGCATAATGCCCTGCGCCTAGTGGACGTGTTCCAAAATGAAGCATTTATTATCGATAGAATTCCGTCAAGTTACAAAAAGTGATACGTAAGGTTATTTGGATATATTTCTCCTTTGTATATATGTAGTTTTGCTAATAATTCATATTTCTTTTCTTACTTGAAAATTTAATTTTGAAGCAATTTTAACAGAAGGAAATAAGTGAGATTTTTACAATCAAATTGAACAGATACAAATGCACTAAATTTATTAACATAAAATTTATTACCTGTATTTAAATGAAATTACCTGTATTTAAATATTATATAAATATTATTATTATTATGTATTTAAATATTAGGCCAATAAGCTCCTCTAAATAAGCTCTATTTATGCTTCCTTTTCCTCCTGCTCAAATGATATAAAAAAAAAATAATCTGTATGCTTAAATCATAACGTTAATACTAGTGTGGAAATGATTCATTGCATCATCTGTTATCAATGAATTCTTTTATGTCAGTTATTGATTGGAAAAAATAACAATTTGACATATGAACAGTTAGATGTTTTGATTGTTGTTTTTTCACTATTCACTGTTAAAATGTATCTTATTGATGCTAAATCCCAAAATTATGCATTAATGCATCATAGTTTCATATGAGAAAGATGTTTAGTCAATTGAGCTGTTTGTAATAATTGCATAGAATTCGTTGTAGTTTTACAGGATTTCATAGATACATGTTTTCTTCATACATGATGATTTGCAGTGAAAGATATTGTTTATATGACGGGTGAATTCTTATCGATGCATACGAATTATTTATAGTAATCAGTTGTATATATATCATTCGATGTCACGTAAATTATCTGACGTAACGTTACATAACAATGGCTATTACTATACGGCTGACGTATGGTACAGATGAGAAACGTCAGACAATACTGCTGCATCGGTTAGTTAATTTTTTCCCGGCGCCAGTTTTTAAATTTTTGCTACTTCATTTTTTTTTGCGCCAAATTTCGATTTTACTGGATTAGTTTGTTGGTGTACAGATTTGTAACCATATGAGAACAAAATTAAATTTAATTCCGATCTTAATTTCGAGTTTAAATCGATTATGAGCTTAAGAGTTAGTCAGTAGATTTTTTTTTTTTTTATATCAAATGTGCGGGATATGACTGAACTCATTTTATCGTGCACAAATACGAAACATTAAGTCTTAAATACACTTCCTAAGTTTCTCGATTATATCGTTAAATATTAAATATTTAATAAGTGTGAGCTAGGTGAATCATTTTTAGATCTTGAACTTTAAGTCCCAAGAACACATGTAATGTTTTTCTTCACTAGTCGTACTAAAGGAATTCGAAAGTGTCTAGATATTAATTCAATTTCTAACAATTTTTTATACTTATAAAACATAAATTTTATTGGCTTCTTGTGATTTTCAATAATATATAATTGGGGCGCAATTACATATTATTGAAAGGAAAACTTCAATTGAGTGAATAATTTATAAATGAGAAAATTTTTTTAATTACTTTTTTTCGCGCATGAATTCATATTTCAATGTATTAAGTATCTATTGAAATATTTCTCAATACTGCGGGTGGTTTTTTTATTATTATACTTGTTTCACGGCTAGACTGATGGGCAATTAATTATAATTGTAAAAAGAAATAAGATAGTTGTAATAATATTTCTTTGCACGAAGGGAAGAAAAAATGGCCACAAGTTTTGTATAGGAATAATCGATTTGCATATAATTTAACTCAGTGCTCTCTTTTTTCACAGATTTAATTGGAAAATTCACTTTCTCTTCTAATGTAAAATTTATATGAATTAATTCCAGGGATTTACCACTGCCAGCATTGTCGAATCGAATGCTTGACAAAATAGTCAATCGCAAACGTGGAAGTCTTCGGAATGCCAAGAAAAAGACGGCAAGGTATATATGTTGATCTGCATCATTCTGTTCAACTATTGTATTTTCTTTTAAATTTCGTGAAATTAACAGCTTCATTCATTTTCCTTTATAAATGAAGCTAAAACTATGTCTTTTAATCGTTTGTTTATGCTGAAGCGGATATTATTGTTGAATGCGTATTGTCTAAAAATAACAGCAATGTTTAATTTCGTTTTTTTTTTTTTTAAATATGATAAATAATGCTTTTCAAGTTTGTTTCTTTTTCTTTTTTTTGCAGAAAAGAGAGATCTCTTGGAAAAGGAACTCAGAAAACCGATGATAATTCAACTCATAAAATCACCGAGTATTTCCCGCTTCGTCGAAGCAATCGAAAAACAGAAAAACAGCTTGAGGTGAGTTTGGATTTTTGCAATTTCTCAATGTTCAGAAAATTTTAATGCATTTATTTGGAAGAAGTTCAAAACGTCAAATTTTTTTGGTGCAAGGATTTTCCCTTAAAAGAATTACTTGACCGTTTCAGAAATTATCACTTCCAGGATTTCAAGTTTTTTTCATGTTTTGCTATCGGTATTTGCAGCAGGAAGAGCGTGATGCAATGGCAAATGCTATTTTGACAGGTAGTAATGAGGAATTCCTTGAAATTTTCGAGTGCGAAGAAAAAGGTCGTGGGATTCGCACCTTGCGAAATTTCCAGAAGAATGAATTTGTAGTGGAGTATAAAGGTAAATAAGAGTATGTGTGGTGCAGGATAGTGCATACATTACAATTCATTTTTGTTAGATTAGAATTTACAAATTTGCTAGGCTGTTTGATGATGGTGCCTCTTAGAGCAGTTACGTTCTGGTCTCTTATTTTGGTCGGCCATTTTAATTAATTGGAAAATTGAGTAGGAAAATAAAATGCTAAATTGACTTCCAAAGATTATTATCTTACGTATAGTTTCAGGTGAGATAATAGATCTCAGGCTGGCAAGGATTCGCGAACGTGAATATGCGAAAGATGATAGTATTGGATCATTTATGTATTTTTTTAAATATCAAAATAAGCAATACTGTGTTGATGCTACAGATGAAACACCTTACAAAGGACGTCTAATAAATCATTCTGTGATTAGACCGAATCTGAAGACAAAAGTATGTTAAACATTGAGATTATTTGTCATCTTGCAATAATTTTGACGTCGGATTTACGCCAATAAATAAAAGACTATATTCATTATTCTAATCAGTATCGCCATATGCACAAATCAATATGATATGTAAGATTAAATTATTATGAATCAGTTAAGGTTATCGAACTAAATGGATCGAAACACTTGATATTGATCGCCAAACGAAACATTGATATTGGTGAGGAATTGCTGTATGATTACGGGGACCGAACGCCGTGTACTGTCGCAGGGAATCCATGGCTACTAAATTCGTGACATCCATTTGTTTCTACGTTATTAAGTCCTCAGCTTATTCCTCGAATCAGAAAGTTGCTCAAGTTTAAAAAGTTAATAAAAGTTAGTGGCTCAATAAATTTAATGTTGGATTTCAATTCAGGAAAACTTTTTAGATATTTAATAATTCGAAGTTCTTGCATTGTTTGCATTGTTGCTATTCTTCCTTTTTTTCTTTACAATGTTGCAATTATCATTGATAAGTATCCCTCAGAAGTTGTTTTCTGTCATGATATATTTGTGATCTCATCGGTTCCCATTTTTTTACGGTGTTAAAATTGATAGTATGTTTACTAAATTATGTCACGCATCAAAGTGAAATATAGGAGTTTTCGAGTCTGGTGATTCACTTAAACTGCATTCGTCTAAAATTTTCATTTTTAGATCATTATATCATTTAGCTAACTTGTAAATAGTAAGTGTTTCAGGGAGTAAATAAGCTGCCTGAAACATTTATTTATTTGCTCATTATTTGCTCAAGCAATGATATATTTTTATTTTTATAGATGTTTGTGTGAGATGTTTTACTTCTTTTTTCAAGTTGTGACAGTTTTATATGTTTCGTATTGCTTTTTACTTATTATCTTATCGACAGCCTATTCGATAGGTAGATTAGAAAAGAAATTGGAGAAGAAAGGGGAAATACCCAGCTAGTTAGGGCACAGCGATGTTATGTAAAAGCATTGATTTTTCAATATCGTGGTTTACCATTCATTGATCGTTTTTCATATATTTAAATCTCAAGTATTAAAATTTTGTAGTGGCTCCACCGACCTTATCGCTTTATTTTTTTAGACATTTTCGATCTCATTTTTGTTTTATAGATCATTTATTTGTCGATTATTCGATAATATTATCGTTTCTGCCTAATGCATACATTTTTACTTATCAAATTGTTGCAAATATTTTGTTGACTGTTTTAAGTTTATAGTAAGTTTGTTCTATAAGTTCTATAAATTTATTCTCTTGTTCTGTTTTTTGTTTCTAATTATATGAATAGTTTTTGGCTTTTGCAAAGATTTAATGAATTGTCGCGAAATATTTGTTTCATTATCGAATCAGATACTTTTTACGAATGTTATTCTTCTTTTAATTGTATGTGAGAAATAATGTTTTTTTGTTTCCTGTTTTCAGTGAGTTTTTGTGATTATTTATAATTTTCCAAACTGTCCCGGTTATGTCCAAATGTACTAGACCCGGTTTTTTCAGCTTTTTTTGTATATTTCCAGTGTCAGGCTGAGATGATGAATCTATTTTTTGTTTTGTCTAAAATGAGCTCGTTTTTTTTTTTTTTTGCATATGTATACAATAGCGATTTTGAACAATCTGTGCTTTAATTTAATTTTTTTTTTGAATTTGTAATATTATTTGATTGAATGAAAATAAAATTTGGAACCTATTGGAAAATTGATTTGTTTTCATTATTTATTATTTTACCATTTACATATGGCAATAGTTGTATGATATCCAAAAAACAATTCTTACGATTTATTTTTAATTTCATTAGGTATTTATGTTGATACATTTGAAAGAATTTCAGAATCAAAGCATTAATAAGACTACCATTTAGAAATGTAATGTTTTATGGGTACGGTAGATGCACCGTGGATATATTTGGATTGATATATAATACTTTCTTAAGAATTTATTTCTACAGTATCTAGTATTTAGGAATATTATATGATAATGAGAACATGAATGATATAATGATGTTACGAAGATAAGGACATAATGGGATGTAATTGTTGAAAATTGAGAAGATTTTTGGGAATAATTTTATCCTGAAATGAAGTAATTAAATATGAATATTTTGATCTCTAATAGTTCAAGTTTTATCAAGTTTCTAAACGTTAATCACTTTGGTAGTCTCAATAAGATTTAAATCAAAATTAGTAAAATTTTGAAGTGAATCAAAAATTTGACGTAAGTATGTTGAATTATAATTAAGTCATTATTTGTTTTATATTATACACGTAACTATATGCTTAATTTACTTGATTTGACTACTATACCTTATATTTTATATTAGAGTATAATAATACGTTATTTTTATTAAGCGTATAGCGTGAATATATTTGATCTACTCATAACATCTTTCTATTGTACTTTTAATCTCATATATTAACATTATACATTAACATGTTTATATTATGCATATGTTAGATGTATTAATGTATTGTCTCCATTTTACGTTTACACCATTTTTCTGATTTTTTATAATTTACGTTTAATTTTTACGTTTAAATTATATTTTCTTATCACGTAGCTATGGCTTTTTCTTTTTTTTCAGATGTTACTCACTTATTCACAGATCGTTGAATGTTTGGACTCTTTAAGATATTCAAATGTTCTTTCATGAATGGTTAACTCAATTCTTTACGTTGCGGTTATTGGTTTTCATCACAAACGAGGATGCCAGGTAACTGATATAATTAATTAAAAAGAGCAATAACAGTAAATTTATTTAACAGTAAATATAAATAAATAAATCAATCAGACCGATTAAATCAGGCAAATCAGTCATAACATTAATAAATGAATGAAATTTAGACAGAAATGGATATTTTTCACGATGTTTTGAAAATTATCTGTTTGAATTAGTATCATTTTATAAGCGGCGCTTTATAGTACTTCTTTTATTAGGATTTTTAATCATAATCTGTTTACTTTAGGGATTTATTAAGTATTAAGTTATAGATACATTTTTAATACTCATTTCAGATCGAATATTGTTATCCACCTTTAACGGGCAATGAAGGTGAACTACCACTGGCATGGCAAAATTTGCCATCACTTGCACTTCCTGATGGCGCGCATAACGTTGATCATGGTACGTGAGCAGTTACTTTATGATCCTTCTTCTTACTTTTATCATCATTGTTGAATATTAATTTTTAAAATGTTTACTTCATTTTTGCAATCAGTTCTAATATTCTCCATTACATGTGATTTGCATTTCATTTTAAAATGATAAAAAACTTCGAAATTTTTTCAAATTTTTAATGTTTCCGAATTTAAAGATTGGAATTTTCTTGTAATAATGGATCGGGTATTTAACAAAAGATGGAAGTATGAAATACCTGTTTAAGTACTTTCTGGCTAAGTTTCCAATTACATATGATCAATTCTTCTGTCAAATTTGTGTTATAATCAAAGTATTCTTTAATATAGGGAAAGCTAATTTTTGTTTTTGTTTTTATTTTCTTTTTTTAAAACTTTTAGATTTAATATATTTTCTGCTGCCATCATTAGATGATCCAAACCGATCAGTCTTTGGAATTTCATGTTATCGTCAAATTTCTGCAGAGGTTATCATTTTTATTTTTTCATTGCTAATATTACTGCTGTAACAATAATCGTATGTTTCTAGTTATTACACTTTAGTCATTGCTATTCCTATCATATGCCTTTGTTTCTTCTTATTTGCTTTGCGTAGAGTTATTTCAGTTTTTTTCGAACTTTTAATTAAGTTCGAAACTTTCTGTTTTAAGGATCTTCTGAACAAATCAACGGATGTCACCCGGAGTAGTGTACAGAAGAGTGTTTGCGTCCTATCCCGTGTTCCACTTTTTGGCATATTGACAGCTAAATTGCAGCTTATCACAGAAGCCTATTTTAACGAAAGAGATTTTGCTAAGGTAGGCTTTTAGGTCGCTTTTTTTATTTGTTTTAAAATAATCGATTTTTAAAAATTCGATAAAATAATTCATTAGAATTTGAATTAAATCATCAAATGGAAGTAATAATTTGTGTAAAGAAGATTTCGTGTTATTAGTTACTGCACATAGGAAAAAATGATAGTGGAAAAGTTTTACATTTTTTTTCCACATTGTCCTGCACAATTTGTAGGTTGATGTACTGCGCCAAATGTATGAGAATCTTTGTGAAATGTTTCCGAATGCAGTAACTGATGAGCAAGCTGCAATTATGGGTATGTGTTCAAACTATTTATTTATAAGATATTTATAATGTACCTAGGTTGAATATTCGGAAAACATTTAGCTCATTTAAAACTGAACTTCAATTTTGAAACATTTAGGCTTGCATAATGGTGCCGCAAGTTGATTATGCGTGAAGGTGCAAGTTATAATAGAACTTTATTAAGTCAGTGTTTTGCTCAATTATTTCTACAGTGTTTTTTCATATGTCTTATGATTTCAATCAGCATACTACTGTCTGCTAAGATTTACATAGTAATATGAAATATTCGGGAAGTTCGAGGAACTATTGTAATTTTGCACATAAAAGATTATTGTGAAAAATATGCGTATTTGGTCGATGTAATTCAGGAATAGTTTAAACATGGAAGTATGAAGTTTTCAAAGATTTTTAAAAAAAGGAAATATTTTTGCAGATATCTCAGTGCAGTTCCTTGTAACAACATTCAGACATCGTGTATTAGTATTATTCAAATTGCTATTACTAGAAAAAAAGGTAATTCCTTTTTTTAAGAAAAATTTCATTTAACTCTGAAATCTTCCGGAATTATTTTAAGACTGTTATAATAATTTACAAAACTCAGCTAGTAATTTGATCATTTGATCTTAATCTCATTCTTCTTCTGAATGCATTAATAGCGACGTATTGCAAATTTAAAATTTTTAACTGAAACGAAAACTATTGGTGTGTGAATTTCTTTTAAAAAATTTAATTCTGTGTATTTCTGACATACAACCTTGTTATCATATAATATATTGAATGTTCGCTTAGTCTAGCCAGGCAATTTACTTAAAACATCTTTTTTTCCTTCTATTTATTCCTTATGTAAAGCTAAATATTGTTGGAAAATATATTGCATATTGCTGTTCAGGTTGTGTTCTACATATCGCCGGTATTTCAATTAAGTCAGCTGATGATTGCACTCACCTCACTTTTTCCACGTGATATCTTTTTAATAATACTTTTAGTTTCTCCAATATTTTTCCTCTGAAATATATTTGACAGTTTAAAAAAAAGTTTTTCTTTTTTTTGGATTTGTGCAGATTTTCTGCATTTTAATTAATATTTGAAAAAAAAAAAAAAAAACAAATACAACCAGATTTCCTGAGAGAATTTTATGATTTTCCACTAGGCAAATAATTTTGATAAATTTTGGAAGTTTTTAAATTTCAGATTTTCTGCATTTTAATTAATATTTGAAGTTTTTTGAATTGTGCAGAAATAATAGTAATGAACATTGAAAATCTTCTATTTTATTATTGCGAATTTTAATGTAATGCTTTCATTATCTTGATTTTATGCTTGATTACAGAGCATGAGCATAATCATTAATGATTGACTCGTTTCTGTCTTTTCAGTTACGATTCACTTATTGAATCATTCAAAGTGTTTGTTATTGATTTAGGATTGGTTGAAAAAGGTTTATTTCATGCAGCTGCATACAACCCAAATTCGCAGAAATGTTCAAATGAGGATAGGACTGTAGAAGAAGACAAAATTGGTAAGGTCGGCATATAATTACTATTTCTAATTTTGTTTCAAAACTTGTATTTATTAACATGAAATTGAATAATGGATGGAGTATTTGTGCATATCTGTATGGTATAAAATTTATCTTTCGCTTACCTTAGCTTTTCAGTTTTCTCTGTAGAAACCAAATTAAGTAATCAAATATAGGTTAGCTTTCATTCCTTCTTTTTGTAAAAACGGATTAAGGCATTATTTGCAATCAATTGGCTTTTAACTAGGAAAATTAGCATTATCTTTATGCAGATTCCAATGTATATTTCCAATATGCTTTGTATAGTTGCAACATATATTTCCAAAATAGCTGTTTCAGAGTTATTTTAAGTAAATATTTAAATAATAAACACTTGATTTAAAATGTTTATTCTATATCATTTTATTTTACGATTAATAGCTACAGGACATGAATATTTCTTTTAGTTTTGAAGTAGACGACGATGTATTAGGAAACAGATTATAAAATTTATAGTTCATCCATGTAATGGTTAGCAAATATCGAACGAACAAACAGCTGCTTAGAAATTTTATTTTGCTAATTAAAAATTTCTTTCCGATCAAAATAAAATGCTTATTTTCTGTTCAGCTACTATTTTCTATTTTTAGATTCACTCACATCAACTACGGAATGTACATCCGAAACACAATTGTCAAGTATTGATAGTGTTGAAAATTGTTCAAATTTGAGACAAAAGCAAACACTGACCACCGATTCATACGGTTTTCCATTAAGTATTTTCACAAAAGTAATTATTTCTGTTAAATATAAGTTTTGAAGTTAGAATCTTGAATCATAATTATAAATCACGATTAAGAATTTCCAATTATGAGGATTATAATTACAGTTTATAACTTTCTTCTGTCTGCTTTTTCTTTTGCTTTTGATTTGAAAAAGTGAATTCTATTCTAGGGTTCATTGTTTCATCCTTACTTAAGCATCTGCCATTTGGATATGATCCGCTCCAATAAAACACGAGCTTATTGTATCGGTGCAACGAATGCTTTATTTATCCAACGTCGTGATTTATTGGATGTTATAGTTACTGTAAAAAATTCTTTGTTTATTATAAATAATAATTATTATTATTACTGAGCATTTTAGGACCTGAAAAAATATGACTTTTAATTTATTTTGAAATTCAAAAAAATTTTCCTTTTAGTATCATCTTCAAAATTACATAGAGATGATTAAATTGAATTGTATTTCATTTCGTATTTTAACGCGCTCTATTTGATCAGTTTACAAATATCACTTTATGCTAGTAATATGTCAAACATATGATTGATATCTTTTGTTTAAACGCTATTGAAGCATCGTAAGCTGTGCTTCTCGGAATATGATCACTAGTGATTTACAAGAGGATGACATAAAAAGAACTAATAGTTAAATGCTTGCATTATATGATTTTACTGAAAGTATGCGTTTGTATTCATGTGAATTATAGTATTATCACCAAAAAATTGATTAAAAAATAATTGATTGATTAAAAACTGATAAAAAAGGCTGGATTGTCAAATTAAAAATTTTTTTTTTAATATGCACTTAAAAATTGGGCAGACAGAAATTCACTAAAACTAGAAATATTTTAGTAAGGCAATACAACTTGTATTGCTAGTTTTTAGCAACATTTGATATTATTTTGCTAGGACATTAATTACAAAAATCTTCTTTTAAGGTTGATGAAGTTGGCGATGGATGTATCGATATTGTAGATATTGAATTGAAACGATCATTGGCATTAACAGCTGCAGATTTACGATTTGTCGATTTTATATTAAAAGAAATGGAAGCAAATGCTAAGTCACCAAGTCTGTTTTTTGAAATAATCAAAAAAAAAATGCCAAAATTTGTTATTAAATTTTGTCGTGAAAATCAATGTTAACGTGAGAATTTTCATGTTTTTATCTTATTTGAAGCAATTATCTTGTGTGCTTTCGATTATTTGCGGATTATTCATTTAGATTTTTCATCTGTAATGCTTTTTTAATTTCTAGATTATTCATTTAGACTTTTTTAATTTCAAATATTTCAATTTACTATTAACTATATAAGATTACCGATGCATTTTAGATAGGGTATTTTTTGGAAAAGATATATTAATGAATAGGGCAGGATAGGGTGTAAAGAAATTAATAAACCATAACTGAACTGATTATTTTTTCCAACTATTACGTTTTTTTGAAATCTTTTGAAAAAAATCAAAATTCATTTCAAAATTATAATTTGATTTATATTATTTGCAGGCTGGGAAGGTAGTGATGATTGGATACGATTACAAATGCAAACATATTTGTTGTCACTTATTGCTACTGTTCGTGCCGATTTGAAAGGTTCACTGGATGATTTCAATGAAACATTCATAGCCGAATGGAAAATGAGCAATAATTATCGGATTTGGTCCTCTGGCGACTATTCAGATTTGGCATCTACCATTCCTGGGTTCGTTTTCTGACATCTTCCATTCCCGGTTCATTTCAGTATGCAATATAAAGTAGTGTTTGGCTTCAAATAAATATCCAGTATTCGTCATTTGTATTGCTTACGTTACTTTACTTTTGCATTGTTAATTTTATTTTAATTAAATTTTGTTTAAAGGTTAAATTTAGCATGAAGTTGTTTGCTTTTTCTTTGTAAGATTGTATAATTTCTTAAAAAAAAGAAAGATTGTATAATTTCTCGCTTTCACTGTCATGTTAATAACTTATTGCAAATTGCAAATTACTCCGAGAAATTTGAAAGAGGTATTTCTGTACTCACTTTCATACACTTTTTTTGTTTACAGACCATAATTTCTTTTTATTTTTACAAACAGTAGTTTCTTTGACAAATGCTTTAAGAGTCATCAAAATACATCTCCTTACAACAAATCATTTGCTTTCTTTTATCACTGCAATAGTTTATGAACAGTCATCACATCATAATACAAACGGTAATCATCACATATCATAATACAGACGATACTACTACGGTCATCAAAAAAACTCGCTCATTGTAAAGCATTCTAAAAAAGTTTTGGATATTTTGTATAGAAGTTTTAAAATTGTTCATTCCAGAGATAAAATTATTCTTGTTGCAGACATCCATTTGCTGGTGGTCTCGGTATATCGGATGTATTGTTGCGTGTAGAGCATTCAGTTGTTGGTAAAGGAAGTGGTCGACGTATAGCATCAGCTGTTGCTAATACCGGTAAATATTTTGCAGATACAGGTAGCAAAATGAAAACGAGTATTGCATCATGGTGGTTAAAGGGAACTCGACCAACAGAATAAAATTTTTCTTCAGAAATTATTACAATTTGCAAGTAATTTCTCTTAGCTTTTTAGTACATTAAGATTACATATAAATGTAATTTTCTTCTTTTATATTTGACTAAGATGATCTATCGTTTGTCCTGTTTTACTTAATACTTGATTCTCTGTTCTTGTCATTATGTTGTAGATTGAAATAAGGTAGAAAATTTTGCTAGCTGGAATTGTTCACTTACCATAAAAATGTATGGCTATACTAAACATTTATATCTGCAGATGGCATTTATTTCACAATCCTTCTTTTTGATCAGTTAATGATAAAGTACATGAAAGACAAAGAGTAAACATCCAGAATTCTTTCAAGTTTTGAACCTTCAGATGTCTTGAAAAGCGCAAATTATTAATATACACATCGAAGAAACCTTAACTCTTTCAAATGTTCTCTAACTTTCTTTTATCGAAAAATCACAGTTTTATAAAAGATGCATAGAATATAAACACTGAGTGAAATAATCCTCACCAAAAATTATTTAGAAAGATGTCGCACTTTTCAACAATACATATGTATACAGCTTACAATTTAGTTCATTTAATAATTAAATCTTCACTTTATGAATAGATTCCGAAGATTAAAAGTGCGGCTAAATCACTCTTAATGAAATAATAAAGAACCATAAATTGTATCACAAAGACGATTCAATGCAATCTTTATAGTGGACACCACAATAATCCATTCCAATGAAAAGTTCGCTGTTTCACGTTGCAAAAACCTCAGCTGTGATACAGCATCACCCAAATCACCGTTCCTAACCAATAAACTGAAATATGTTGCCATTTCTGAAACTGCTTCAGCTGTAGGATCTGAAAAAAAGGAAATCACTTACTAAAACTTATTTATAGAAGTTTAGTCTTCGTTTTCTGCAATCAGTAGCCACTTTTTTGGATGACCTTAATTATAAATTGACAAAGTGGAGCTTACATGTAATTTTTTACGATTTTAAAACGACGAAACAGATTAACTTTACTTCATATATTTTTACTTGAAATATTTCAATGAAAAAATTTCCTAATAAGTAATGAAAATTCACTTTTATGCTGTAACAGTATTCGCAAAAATTCAGCTTTCACATCTTCATCTTCGAAATAATTCCGATAAACCGGATGAATGGTTTCTTTACGATACTAAAAAAGATCAGCATTAATTCGAAATTAGTTATTCGATCAATTCTTAGTTTCGTTGATAAACAACCAAAGAGAGAAAAGAATAAAAAACGATTGTATTTTGCTTGAAACAAAAAAAAAATGTTCGGACATGAAACTGCTTTATTGTCGCCGGTGGTTCAACTATATTATAATTTGTAGACTTTATCAGAATTCACACTATGAGCAAAATTTAATAGTTTCTAATTGAGATTAGGAATGATGAAGTGAAACCGGAAATATGATCAAATGATTAAATTAACAAAAAGAAATCATAATATTGACAGAGCCATCGGCAAACTAATAATGTATGAATCTACCTGACGATTTCGTTTGCTTTCTTTAAGTGACTTCTTTAGTGCCAACTCTAAAACAGTATCGTCCTCATTCTTCCATTCCTTTTTCCCAATAATATGTTGCCCCTTACTTTTTACAGCAAAAAACTGTGTCAACGTATTTCTGTTGGCAGGTTGTTCATTCACTGACAAATCTGGTATTTCATTTAAATGAGTCAGTTGAATGCCAATCTGAAATATGACAAAAACTTACTTTAATTTATTTAAGCTTTACATTCTCAGTAAAACTCTGCAAAGCAATGAATGCGTCTTTATCAGTATAGAAAGAAGAAAACTTTTTAATAACTTAGCATTCATATTTGAACTTGGTATCTTGTGTCAAACAAAACATAAGAAGACATCTAAAAATATTCACATATGTATCAATAAAAAAGAATAATTGAAAAACGTAAAAGAAAAGACGAATGCTCACTCCTCTCAAATCGCATATAGTTGGATTTATTGCTTTCATTAACTTTTGTGCCTCTACATGCAATACTGCTTTGTTTGCTGTAGCACCCTGCACATGAGCTGTTCTTGCAATTGCATCACATTTCCCGCAACCCAAATATTTTTCTGTTATAACAGGCGCATCCGGTGCACGAAGCTGTAATAAACAATATTTAAATGGATTTAATGACAAAATTTTCTTCACTTATTTAAAAAATCTTAAATAATCATTTACCAGTAATCTGAGCGTAATAGTAGAAGCAGTCAGTCGGGCTATGTGGAGTTTCTTTTCCAACTCTGCACATATTTTCCCAAGAAATTCCATCACTTCATCTTCCTGAAATATTTTAAGAAATACCCTTCGAAAATTTGATCTAATCACCTTTTATGTTCAATGAAGAAGCTTAACAACGATAAGAGACAATAACTGAAAAAATCCGCACTTTTGTAAATCGGATTCCATAATTTATATCGCATGAAACAGATTTACGGGTAACCTTTTCCAAAAAATTTCGCTCTTTATCCACTCCTCTACACATATTGTATATCTAAAAACATGATAGAAAAAATTTAATTAAAATGGAAAAATAAAAATGACTTTAGCTATGCGAGATAAATACTACTATTATTTGCACATGTTTACACTATAGCTTACAGTAGGTCTGAAATAGATCTCAAAATATAACTAAGCTGCGATGTAATTTGCCAAAAACCTTTTGACTTAAAACAAAAATTTTGCTCAAAATTTATCAGAATTCTAACTGAAGAAATCACAGTTTCAGAACTATCGCAATATTCTTCTTTAAGATTGAATAATATTTCTATATAAGTATGTATCACTTTTTAGCAGAGAAATGTAATCGAAATCAATTTCAATTAATGAATGTAAGTACTAACCTGAGTTCCGATTTTTTCACCAAGAAGATCGCGCAAATTATTAATCGGTACTTTTTGCAAATCTTCACATAAATTCATCTCTCCGAACGCACTATAAGATCTTTCAGTTTCAATTAAATTTATTGAAATTGCTAATTTGATCAAAAATATTATCCAAGTATTGAGTGAAAAAGATGATTTTATTATAAAACATAAATCTTTACTTTCTGAGTTTTGCGCAAATATTATAACCAATTCCGGGTAAAGATGAAATTTTCTCTTTCTTGATCATTTCGTCGATATCATCCAGTTTGATCATAAATTGGCCATTGGGTTTTGCATGTCGAGTTGCTATACGAGCTATTAACATTGTATTTCCTGAATACATTCATAAAACGTTTTACTATAACACCTCGCAAAAAGGCAAAGTTTGTTTTTATTAGAATAAAGAATTTGTGAAGATAAAAATAAATTAATAACGTTGTTAGCATTATACAATAATAATCTGATTACTGTGAACTTTTGAGAAAACGATAACAACAACTTTAACTTACCAACACCAACAGAAGCATTACAGCCTGTTTTAGTCAAAATTTCACTTCGTATTACAGTAATAATCTCCATTACATTTACTATATGCATCTCCTTACATAATTTTTCCAAATCAACATACATCTCATCGCAACTTACAGCACGAATGTCAAGCGTATACCTAAACTTGTCTCTCAACATGACAGGAAAACGATCCGCAAAAAAATGAGCAATATAATCAGTTCAATTTATATTCTCAATCCTATAACAGTCATCAAGACTACTTCTAATGAAAACTAGAATAATAAACGTTATTTTATATTTCAGTTATCAGTAGAGAATTAAAAGTATTAAGAAGCTCTCACTTTCTTAATTTTACATCCACAGTTACCGATGGCATATTTAAACTGAATTCAAAAATTTTGATTTCATGCTCTGATGAGGTCCAAATTTGATTACATATAAACAACAACAGTAGTAACAAGAGCATAATTTTACTTCAAATCTAAAATCAATTTTTAAGATACAATATAATACGCTAGCTTTTTCTATTCCAGGTCCAATTTAACTTAATTAATAACATTCTAATTTCATGCTCTTGTTTAATGTCCCGGAATATATGTATTTGCACATCTCAATATGCGTATTTCAAAACTTTCAATTATTTGCTTCAGTAATAATATGCCGACAAAAAATCAACAGATTATTACATCCGGAAACGAACCCTGATAAAATTGAATAGATTTCCTTTGAAATTTGTCGATAATCGTCGAATTGATACGGAAGACAAATGAGATCTGGACATACTTTCCGCGCTTCTTTGATAAAGCAGCCATTACGGACACCTCGTGCTCGAGCTTCGTAACTGCATGATGCAATTTCAGACATACCAGCGCCTTCTATACCCTTAAAAAGAATTCAAAACAATCAACCATAACTGGGACAATAAAAAATGATTTTTCTAACAAAACAACCAAGCAAAAATTAAGCAGGAGCAAAAAATTAAGCAAAATCAAGGGAGGACATAATTTTTTTAAAATCATAACAAGAAAGCACTATTTATTGCATTGTGAAAAATCTGAACTCGGACCGAACAGCTTTATGGCAGTTATTACTAAAAAAATATGTTGCAGTGAACAACCAGAACAATTCCGAAGTGTAAATAATTATAAAGTGTCTATAAAGATTACTCTTGAATGGGTTATAGCCACCGGTTTTCCAATCAATTCTGGATGAGTTCGCAATGCTACCGACACAAAGAAACAATCCAAATCGATGTGACAAATAGTTTCTTTTGGAAAACTAAAAAATGAAAAATAATAATATACACAACATGTAACGTCATGAAAAGATTTGCCGCTTACGTCAAATAGAAATAATTGTCACATACTGTCATTTCTTGTAAATATTACATTTTCTTCGAAATTTCACTTTGAAAAGTGGATGAAAAAATGGTCCTTAGGTGGTAAACGTGAAAAACCAATATTCCAGAAATAAGTTACTCACTTCGAACAATTTTTATCAACCAAATGCTCTAAGTTCATCCGTGAAGGAAAATGAGTTTGATTTTCTCTTAAATCGTTCACATAATGCTTCATTTCTTGTGCCAATGTTGAAATCAGATGTAGACGAGATCTAAAATTTGTCCTATCTTTAATCATGAATAAGCAATCACGAAACGATTCAAAAACCAAGTTAAATCCCAGACTGATTGCAGTAAAAAGGAAATAGGACAAAGTCTACAACTTCTCGATGGCATAAAAAAAAAAACACTAGTTTTCCAAAATAATTCTTATTGCTTGTAAAAATATTTAAGGTATGTCAAACAAGTTTACTCTACTATTAGCTACGCCAAATCTCTTAAATCAACCATTATTCTTCAATAAATAATAATGAATAAATGAATAAAATAAGTTTGCCTTTCGTAAAAATTATTCACAAAGTTTGGATCATTCGCAGCACTTCGTGCTCCTTTTAAAAAGTTATAACTCCCGACTGCAAATCGCTTTGCCACAGCTGTTTGAAGTGCACCGTCTTTATATAATAAATAATCGTCTTCACGTAACTGCATTCCTGCTCTGATACTACAAATGCAAAACTTTTTCACTAAATCATACAGCTTGAAATTACTTTGCTTGGTCATTTTTAGAAGTTCTCTACATCTAGTGATCTATCATTACCAAAGATTTACAATGTACTGAGAAATAAGCTTCGGTAACATCATAAACAACGCATAAAAAAACAGAACAATAATGTCGATAAGTTATTAGGTAACCTATCGGTAATCCATTTGGGATGAATGATTTTTTCGTCCTTTCGGAGATTCTTCACTTTACCAGTAGCTAAATGCGTAGCAACTGTGTAAGTTGTGGTACCATGTTTATAGTAAATATGAAATTCACCACCATGCAAATGTATTAACTTGCGTAATTCCGCTGCCGGTGGATCTAAATTTATTCAAATATCACTTTTGGAAATTTTAACATTCTAATAAATTCATACAAATTTTGATAACAGAAACAATGGATCCAGTTTTTTTATTACAGTAATGGTAGCTCACCGCTGGATACTGATACTTGTAGATTGCTCAGGATTTTCTTGAACTAACAATTTACGGAGGAGAATGTAACAATGTCATATGGTTTTAACTCATCCGTAAGACTTATACAGATAGTCCCAGAGATTTTGGGCACTAACATGCAAACGATACAATCTTCATCTAAAATCTGCTGATTTTCATAATTTCCATTTGCATGAGAAAAAATAGAAAAAAAATTCACCTGTATAACCATTGACGAAAACTGAAATGTCTTTAAAAATACACGAAATGCTTTTGGGCTTATCCAATACATTTACCTGATACTGAAGTTTGGCTTTTTTCGTCGCCATATAATTCTGCTGAAAATTGAAAGTTTTCGAATAAAAATTACCTTAGCAATGACAACAATAAAGGAAGATGGCGCTATTAGAAATAATGCTTGATATCTTAAGGCATCCCAGTTTCAATTTTCAAGTTCAGTTTATAAAAAATCAAACTTTGTTAATAAAGCCATTACATATCAAAAAAAAAAAGGACGGTTAAATTTTATACTTCATAACTAATAGCTTTTGTAAGTACAATACTTTGATCATTTGTTCCGATTTATTGGATACTTTAGTTGCTGATAGAAAAAATCAAAGATGTTAAAAGTTTTCGAATTTCAAAGATTATATGACTGTTTAATAACTGTTTACTTTGCTAAAACCACTTTTAAATTAAAAAACTCCACAGTGACAGTTGAATTCTTTAATGTTCTTTTTTCCTCACATATGCAATTCAATGATTATATTGTTTTGCATTCTAAAAACCCATTATCTACAAGCTTAAATATAACAAATTATTAAAGTAATTACAAATTCCTATTCCCGTGACCTCTCTTTTAATTCCGTGACCTCTTTTTTCAATGACAAATAAAAGGGATGTATACTTACCCATAGTTCAGCTCGGCTTTCACCTTCTTCAGCATCATTTTCCTCACCATTTAAATACATCCAAGCTTGCACCTATGAAAAAAAATGAAATGAAATAATTGAAACATACAATTTGACAATTATTGCGTAAAACGTACAATTATTGCGTAAAATTTTCGACAATTATTGCGTACGTGTTTTATTTGAATCAAAGAAAAGCACACATTAATTGAAATACAAAAAAAAGCTTTCAATGAAAATTCTTTTAGCAAGAAGGAAAAGTTATTAGCACATCAAATAATCACATCTTTCACGTTTTAGATGTCATTCATTAAATTCATACTACTACACGCATTCCACGTGGAATCTTTTCTAATTTTCAACTTACACAGTTATCTTATATTCAAACATATTATTAAATCAAATTAATGCATATCATTGAAACTTTTTTCTTAACGTGATATCAACGTAATACTTTAGGTCCTTTTATTACGTTTCTCATTGGCACTTACTCTTTCATCTTCATCAAACTTAATCTAGCATTAGCGCTTTATCAAAATGTTCTAAAAATTAAATTTAATTTAAATTTCTAGAATTTAATAAAAGTAAAATAATTCAGAAACTTACAATATTAAAAGAGAAAAAATGAAAATTTTAACAAAATGTCTCAATTGATAGACAATTTCGAAAATTTGTTTTTGATTTACAGTAGGCATAGAATTGATTTGCTTACAGGACTGTGTCTTATTTAAATAATTCTTCGTTCTAAAACAAGAAATTGAGAAAGAAACTGAGGATAGGCCTGTCATTTTAGGTTTATATACAGAAGCAAAACTGAAAGGTTGAGCAATACGTCTGAAACTGTGGTACTGTAGGAAGAAGAAAAGCTTAGATAGATATTTCACTACCGAACAGCTATGTTTTCATTAATGATTTTTTATAAATTAATCTCAAAAAACCAGAATAAATCAAAGTCTTTCTTCTTTCTCAAGCACTATTAACGTCTATTTTCTCCACGTGGATCGTTCACGTTGTTAGTATTTAATCTTTGAGTACCAAAGTAACGTTGAAATAAGCGTACATCAAAACTTTGTGCTACATTAATTTGTCTGGGTCTCGTAAACTAAGTTTCGACTCTGTAGCGAAATCACTGGTTCGAAACGTGAGGCGAAAGAGTGGAAGAGCGGTTGAACGATGAGAATTGGTTGGTAATCGAGAATTCTGGATTTTTTCTCAGAGAATTCTCAGAGAAAGGAGAAGGGCGGGATAGAATGAGGTATATGGTTTAGGCTGTGATAGAATAAGAGGTAAGTAGTGTTAAAGCATCGTGTAAACGTGTAAGCGAAATTATGTTCGATGAACCTTTTTGCATATTTTATCCAAATTTCATGGAATTTTTTTTTTTATTAAACTTTGTTCTTCAATTATTTATCATATCAGTTCATAATTGTTGATCTGATCTGATCTGTTACACCAATCAATCTAAATAATAACTCGGTAAATGATTCATTCTCAGAAGTATCAAACAAATTGAGAATAAATCGTTGCACATAGTATCAACCAAATCAACCAAATGTTAGTGGGTTCTAGACTCCGATTATCTTGTAGTTATGATTTAAAATGATCTAATAGCTGATATTATTCCTAAAATAATAGTACAATTTCAGAATTTCACTCAGTATTATGAATAAAATATGATGAATCAGAAATGCCACAAGAATCTGTCGTATCGATTGTATTTTTATTATTTCAGTAGATATGCTTTAGTTTAGGAAATTCCTCAATTCATCTAACTTTTGAAGGAAATATAAAGCGAGTTGTTGTTATTGTTTAAGAAAATTGTTTTATAATATAGAAATATGAGTATGCGAAAAATTTGAATTTTCAGTGCTATATAGAGAGTTTTGATTATTTACTGATAAGTACCTAATTATTTAATAATTATAGTAATTAAAGTACTAATTATAGTACCTAATTATAGTTACCTAATTATAGCAAGATTTATTGGTACGTGGACTATTCGAATATTCAGTGACGATATCTAGTAGCGGATGATCTGCTTGTATTGGAATATCCGATCACTCTATACAATAATAACCTAATGTTACCTCATTGTCCAGTTCATTACAATGCATTCAGTGTTAACACTGTTTCAATCGTTCATACCTGAAGACTCAATTAGATCATTTTGACGGATCAGATAGTCTTGTCTAATCTGTCAACTTTTAAAACAGTATCTTTTTACTTGGTGAAAATTTTTTATTCTGTCAAAAAAGATATTTTGGCCATTGAATCGACAGATCATTCACTCTGCAAATCAAGGACAGCTTTTTTTTTCTTCAGACATCCATTTCTTCCTTCTTACTTTTCTTTTCCATTTTATTCAATAAGCATTTTTAGTTTTGTTTTTTTCGCTTAAAAAACTATGACTGTGATTTCTTTATTAATTTTCCGAGGAAAATAGATGATTGATTGTCAAAAAGTGCATTGATTTCATGGGAAAGAGTGAACGAAGAAGAGAATAGGTTTTTTTGTCGCAATGGTTTTTGATGTTTTATCTTGCTTCGTTACAATTTCTGTGGAAAAAATTAAAATAGTTGAAAGTTAGAGGGACGAAATGAATTTTCAGGTGTTATTCGTCAAATTGCAATTTCATTGCTTTACTAGTT
Organism: Mansonella ozzardi; assembly: GCA_029876185.1. Lineage (NCBI taxonomy): Eukaryota > Metazoa > Nematoda > Chromadorea > Rhabditida > Onchocercidae > Mansonella > Mansonella ozzardi. The sequence continues at coordinate 57,713 of JARVGP010000136.1, forward strand.
AAAAATGAGCGAACAGAAGCCCGTACATCAGAAAATTACTTTAATATCATCTGACAATGAGACATTTGAAGTGGATCGAAACGTGATTCGATTGTCAACAACGATCAATACAATGCTTCAGGGTCAGTTGATAGAAAAATTATTCAAAACTATACGCTGTTTAAATGCTGAAGCTAGAGATATATAACGAAAATGCAATAAAGTACGTATTCGACGTTTTGATTGTCCATCCAATCTTTGATTTTTCTATTTCAATTTTTTAATGAAATCGTTTTCAAGCTATCAATTTTAGAATTTATATGATATCGACTGATTTCGATTTTTGCTTTCAACATGTACTACGCTCAATTTATATTTCTATATTTGCACATATGCATTAATTGCGAGACTGGCATACATATTTTAATTATAGATTTGGGAATGGATAATCAAGATAGTGGAGATGTTGATATGGTTGAGGGTATTCCACTACAAAGTGTCAACTCAGCTATTTTAAAAAAGGTTGGAAAAAAAAAGCTCAAAACTGTTAACAAGATGATGCGCATCATATTGAAAATAATACTGTAATAGTTGAGAAAAGTTTGTCTAAAATAAGTTAACGGATATGTATGCACGTAAAAATCATTATTTCAAACGTTCTTGGATATATGAGCTAAACTAAGCTGAATTCTTATTTAAGGTGTAATTAGTGGGTCGTTAATCTTGCAGCTGAAATTTGCAACGTTCATGAGGGGGTTACATTTTAGAATGTGAATGAATGCAGCAGAAATTTCAGTTTTAATTTAGCTACTTTCAGTAATTTCTGTTTCCCGATTTTAATTAGCAACATAATTAAATTCATTTCAATTACATTTTGTTTTCGTTAATGTTACAGGTTATTCACTGGTGTGAATACCATAAAGATGATCCGATTCCACCGGAAGATAATGATAACAAGGAGAAGCGCACTGATGATATTTCATCGTGGGATGTTGAATTTCTTAAAGTCGATCAAGGCACATTGTTCGAACTCATTCTGGCAAGTTCTTAATTTTCTTTTTTATGGAGGTGATTGTTGGTTATGATTTTTTTCCAATGACAGGTGAAAGTTGTGGAGCTCTCCGAAATTTCTGACTGTTAATGATATTAGCACTTAAATTTTTATCTTTTCGTAAAAATATTTAACTATTGATGTTAATCTTTTTTTTTATATGCTTTTCATTTGATAATAAGTTTGGATCTTCATTGAATACGTTCTGTATCATATATTTCATTTTTAATTCTATCTTTTAAATCTCCTAATTCGAAAGTTATCGAAAATGACTGCACGATGCATATCAGCTAAAATATTACAATAGAATGCATGCGAACTTTTCTGCTGTATTAAGTAAGTAAGGGAATTATATGCTCATAAACATATAGAAAATATATGAAAATATTTCAGGCAGCGAATTATTTGGATATAAAGGGGTTGCTGGATGTAACATGCAAGACAGTAGCAAACATGATTAAGGGCAAGTCGCCGGAAGAGATTCGAAGGACCTTCAACATTAAGAATGATTTCACTCCAGAAGAGGAAGAACAGGTTGGGAGATTTTGAGCTTTTTTTCTAGTATTTTGATTTCGTTATAAAAAAACATGGCAGATATTTCATTTCGATGGCGCGATCTTATGCTAATCATGTCAACTTATTCTTCTGCAAAAAGATGCTGGAAATTTTTGATCTGATTCGGAATGATCAGGATTATTTTATTTGCCGGAAAGAACCGTACCACTCTGTCGTAGTTACGATAACTAAACTGTTGATATGCCCAATCTCTGACCCTAGATAATCGATCCGTTATGATATTTTGTCCTATTCGATTTGATGATTATTGGATTTTATAACACAACATGAGATTTTTAAAAAAAAAAAAAAAAAGCAATCAAAATTCCGGAAATTATTTTCAGTAAATACGGATGAATGATTTGCTTTATTTAATAGATTATGCATTGCAGATTCGGAAGGAAAATGCATGGTGCGAAGATTGAGCTCATGTGATGCTAACGGTCTCCAAAAAATTGATGCGTGACATGGAGTCCTAATATTCAAATTCTCGATTGTAAAAATTAATTATTCTCGTTTTGATCACTAACAGCAAGATGTAACAGTCATATTTTGCACCAGTTTTTGTTTCTTTTCAGATCATTGCTTGAGCGCTTGTATTAGGCTCTTTTTCTTCTAATTCCTCTATTTCTGAAGCCCCAAAAGGGTAATTTGAATATTGAATGAATATTGTGTCTCAGTGAGTATTGTGCTATATGTAGTTTATTTCTTTCATATTTTTAATGGAACTGTCGCAATCTGATTTGGTAACTGACTTTGTATTATTATCTGAAAAATATTTTTTTTTCCAAATTATTGAACTGAAAGCACAAAATACCGTTTATAACTGTTGCATTTGGTAAAAAAATTTTGGGTTGAGACAATAGCTAAATTTGTTTCCAAAGACTGCAGAAGTTATTTTCAAGGATAGAACTAAAATTTAATTAAGATAAAGAACTGAATAGATATTGTATACGTATGTTTTTTTTAATGTCAACAACAGTGATGATAAGTGGTAATTAGCAGAATAGATAATCATAGGAAGAGGAATGCGGATTATTTTATGAATTACTTCACTAGAGCATCAATTTATGGACTGCACATGATGTTTGGTAACAGGAATGGTACATTTGTCTCTGCGGTCAAAATGGTTGGCATGTTTAATGATATGCAACAAAAAAAGAAAGTAGGGATGGAAATACAGGTGTTGTAGGTTATAAAGTAAGTTAAATTTGAATCTTTCATTAAAAGTGATCTTCATCAATTAAAAATGTTGGCAGTGACGATAATTATGAAGTTCGAACGATAATTTTTATTGTTGTGACAAAATGAACAATGTTCATTGTTGTGACAAGATGGACAGTGTTCATTGCGTGACAAGATGGACAGTGTCCATTGTCGTGACAAGATGGACAGTGTAGGCATTTCAAATTTAATTTTCATTACAACTATTTACATTGATCCGTCAAATTAAATATTACTGAGAGAAAAGAAAAAAGTAAAAATTCAAGCACTTTCGAAATCTTTCATCGGATAATGTTTGCCATAGTTATTCAGATGCTCTTTAAGTTCATCACGCTGCTCTTGCAAAATTTTCGGCATTTCCTGTAAATTATCAAAGAAATGAAATTAAATAATAATACAAAAAATTAAAAATTGGAAAATGGACATGCGGAAAATTTGAGTGACTTATTTAAATTCTCTTTTAGCAATTTAAAGATTGATTTTTCTTTTTTTTTTGCAAAATTATTCAGAAAAAAATTTTTAATTAAAAGTTTTAAAATTTACTAAATATCAATAGGTGCTATGAAAAATTCATTCTTACCTTATAAACACCATCAAACATTGTTAAAATATTTGGTTTGGGTATTTTTTCAGCGTATAAAAATGCTTTCATAATTTCTTTCTGTTGCTAAAAATAAGAACAGAAATAGCATTTCAAAAAAGCGCAAATGTTTCATAAATATGGGCGCAAAAAGGAAACAAGTGCTTTCATTAATGATGCTTACTTTTTGCCGATATGCAATATCTTCCTCATCATTCCACCAACCCTTCGTTTGGAGAACTGTATAAAAACGTGTTACTGGATTATTTTTTTCTCGCCATATGTTAACTTCTTCACTAGGGCTGTAAATATCAATATATTATAATCACTTAATTAATTAAATGATAAACAAATTAAGATATATGAATAGCTTATTTATGTTGACAAATAGCTTGTATTAAAAAGAAAAAAATGTAAATTTAAAATTCAAATTACCGATAAATGGTTGAATCATCGGATGTTGAATGATCGCCTAAACGATAAGTCATTGCTTCAATAAGAACAGGCTCATTTTGCTCAGCTATCTCTCTGGCTGCTTTGGTCGCATTATATACAGCAATCAAATCATTACCATCAACTCTATGTTAATGTTTCAATTATTCTTGTAATAAATTCTTAATCAGAAAAATTAATTATTTCTAAAATAAAAAAAAATAAACACAAGGAATGGCCCTTACATTGACTCTTGATTGCTTTCACTGATTTTTTTAAATGCAAAAAAAAAATACCGTATCACATGAATACCGTATCCGCTAGCTCTACTAGCAATACCGTCACCAGCATACTGTTCTGTTGCTGGTGTACTAATTGCATAACCGTTATTACGGCAAAAAAATATCACTGGACATTTCTGAAATTTTTAATTCTTTGATTGGAAAAAACTAATTGAAATTATTCTAGGAGAATAAATTATGCCTTACCTTTACTACCTAAAAGACACTATTCAACTACATGTTCCTTACCTTCAAAATTAGTTACCTAATTTAATTAAAGTTTCCCATTTAAGCAAATTAACAAATTTTGAATTATACAATTAAAAATTAATTCATTCATTTCTCCATTTAATACTAACTAATGTAGCAGCCATGTTCATTGCTCCATGTGTATCACCTTCTGATGCTGCTCCTTCACCAAAGTATGTTAGCACTATTCGACCATTCTTCTTTCTGGAAAATACCAGAAAATTACTATTGCATTCAGTAATGAACGGAAATACGGATGATACATTTCCGGAAAAGTGAATTAGTACTTTCGCAGTTGGTGACAAATTTTCAACAATTTGAATTAATTTTCACTTTTACATTTAGCGCTAAAATGAGAGAAAAATGCAAAACGTCCAAAAGAAAAACTTTTATCAGACATTTCATGCAAAATTTCATTTGAAATTATTTTAAAATTATCCATTAAAATTTGAATTAAAGAAATTAATGCACTAGTAATTTTTACTTCGAACCTTTTATATGCATAAGCAGAGCCAACAGCTTGTGGTAATTGTGTGGCCAACATTGATGATATTGTTACAAAATGATGCTCTGTTGAGCCATAATGTATCGGCATTTGTTTTCCACCACCTTAAAAAAAAAAGAAAAGAAGAAAAAAGTTTATCATTCCGAAATGACCAAAGTATGGTTCAAACTATAAGATTAATTAATATTAACATTACAAAAAAAGCCAAGCTTGATGATTGCATACAAACATTTCACTCGCAAACATTCGCTTTAAATTATAAATTTTTGACCTATTTCAAATTGACCTCTAACCAAAATTTTAATTGTTTTATTAAATATTTAGTATAAATTTAAATAAATTAGGCATTTCTTACTATTGCTTTTCTATTAATTTATAAAATTGACAATATTTTTCTGGCCTTTTCAGGTTTTATTGCAATAACCAGTAAGCCTTAATGTAAGTTCAATTCATTTTATAATTTGTAAGTATTATTTTCAAACACTTATTCCTTATAATTAGGCTTAACAATATAATTCGGATTTACAAATAGCTAACATGTTAATTTCATTTGCAACATTCACCGATATCTTTAGCATTTCCATAGCATTGATGCATAAAATTTTCCAAAGAAAAGCCTCTGTACAACAATGAGCCAGTTTCGCGATATTGGCCATAGATCAGATCATCATCATGTATACCTGCTGCTGAGCCTACTTGAGCAGCCTAGAAATATTTTCAAATTAAATCATGAAAATTCACATTTTAATTATTTCTACTTATCTTCATTCTTTGCAAGATAAAGTTAACCGAAAATTTTCTTTTTTTTTGACTTTAATTCTTCAATAGAATCGTCATTTTTTAAATATACAGAATTTCAATAGCAGTATGTCCAATTCATTTGAAAATTTATCCATGAAATAGCTTTTGTCATAATTAAAATGAAATCAAAAAATTTTACAAAATAATTAAAATTTTTTCGTTTTTCGAATTTTAAACTAATTAATTCTAATGAGAAAGACCTCTTCACCGGTGTTTGTTAGATAAAACGAGATGCGTCCTTGGCGTTGTGATTCATATAAAATTTTATCCATCTGTTGAAGTGTCACCATTGTTTGGTACATTTTTATTGCTAATTCCTTTGAAATTAATGAATTAATGAAAATTAATGAAAGGGATAATTGACAGAAATGATGAAATTTTGCTTCTTTTAACAAGACTGTAATTAATTTTGTAATTAATAGCATTTGAGATTTATTACTTTTTCTACTTGTGGAGCTATTTGTCATCAATCTAATGATATTGTTTATTTCGGCATTTACATCCTATTGGAAGACTTTTCTTAGTTTTTATTACAATGCAAAATGAAAACATCAAAGCATCTTTGCAGCCATTTAAGTAATTAATTTAAAACTCAATTTTATCACTTGCATTTGAAATTTTAGGATAAAATAACTTTACTTTCGTCAAATCGAGCTCATAATTGGCATCAATAAATTGTCCATCGAAATTTGTCACCCGATATATTGGGATTGTCGGTTGATGAGTGGGTGGAAGAATTTCTAATTTTTCAGTGAATTCAGCCTAAAATGAAAGCAAAAATTATTTTTCAAATTTCAAGTTTGAATTTTTTATAAAACAAAGCTATTTTACCTTAGACAGATTTTTTTTCTCAAATAGTTTTTTTTTTTTGTATTTTTCCCAGGCAATTATTTCATATTAATGATTAATTTTTGAATTCGTTTGTTTTCTTTTTTGATCGCTTAAAATTGAAATTAAATAAAAAATCTCTAAATTAATGATGAATTCAATTACGTTAGAAGATAATGTTATTGAAATAATGAAAATTAAAAGTTAAAATTGGAAGTTAAAATTAGTTAAAAGTTAAAATTGGAAGTTAAAATTAATTGAAAATTAAATAAATTTTCGATGAGAAAAATACAAATGAGTCACTGCATGACATTTACTGCAACAGGTATGGTAATTCAACAAATATGCAATTTTAAAAAAATTTAAACACTATGGGCCGGATAGTGCAATGATGTGGTGACTAAATAGGTATGCACTGTAATTACATAACGAAAATGATAACATAAACCTTCCGACGATTTAGATATTTATTCGTGAATTCATCTGTCCGGAAATCGGATGTGGTAGTATTGCAGTGACGAACAGTAGCTGTTGAAGTTAATCCGACTAGCGTTGACAGTTGCGAAAAAGTTGCAAGCTTGTATCGATGAAAATTTCTTGTAAGCATTCCTTCTATATAATACGAGATTTATTAATATTTCCCACAAATTAATAAATTCGATTTAAATAATAAAATTCTGCAAAATGAAAAAAATTTTTAAAATCATTCCTGTAATTTTAAAAATAATGATTAGTTTGATGGGACAAATATAATCCATAAATTGATTATATATAGTTTGATTTTAAAATGAAACAATCTTATAATTTCAAATGATATTTATCAACGAAATGTCTTTTGAGCAAAGAGGAAGGAAAAGTTAATTAGGTAGCCTAAAAGCAATGAAATTAGAAGTAAGCAATGTATGACATTTAGATGGATGTGAAATTATTCATATGTTTATTATGGTCTATTATTTAATGAAATTATTAATTTCTTAATTAAATTTTAAATTAAATTTCAAAATTAAATGAATTAAATTTTATGGTGAAATAAGCTGGAAATGGAAGAGAATGAGATTTTTTTTTTGAAATTTAATTTTGAAAAATGAGAAGAAAGAAAAATTGCATAATTTTTATTCAAATATACGATGAAATTGAAACAATTAAGCATAACATGGATGAAATAATTGAAATTTTCAAAATTTTAAAAATGATTGAATGATTTTTTTTAATTTGAATAAATTTAATTCAATTCCTAAAATCTTTCCAAGTAAATATTTTAAAAGTTAAACGAAAACTTTAACTAAGTGTAAATATGAATTGTTAGTTTAGAGAAAGCAATTCAATTAAGTATTAAGTATACAAATGTAAAAGTGACATTAAAAGAGGAGAGAGAAGGGGAAAGAGGAAAGAGAGAGGGACAATAAGGGGAGAGAGAGAGAGATCTGCTTGACAGTACAAATTTCATCCTTCAATTATTTCGTTAAAAAAATTCAAATTTATTGAAATAATGAAAGAGAAAGTGAGAGAGGATGGAAAAGAGAGAGAGGGAGAGAGATCTATAATACAATAAACAATTTTAGCACACATTGACAACAGATTACTTTTTTCCCTTTTTTTTTGCGTGAAAATTTTACGACAAGATTGATTGAAAGCACAAAATGATAAGAGAATGATAAATGATAATGGAAATGATTTCTGTTACTCTTTCTCTTCCTCTTTTTTTCTCACTCTCTCTCACTTTCTTTTATCATTTTTAAAAATTTGAATTTCTGTAATGAAATATTAAAAAGTGAACCTTAGTATTATTTATTAAGTGGAACGGAGAATTTAAAACAATAAACTAATGGCTTTTCCTTTTTTCTTTTTTCTAGAACTGTCAGTTGACAGATCAAATAACTGTTAAAGTATATGATTGAAATGATAAAATGATTGAAAAATTGATATCAGATCGATTCTGATAGCCAAAAACAGATGAGAAGTATAGAAGATCGAAAGATTTTAGACGAAGATTTTAGAATCAAAAAAAAAAATCATTTAAAATTTACGCTTTGAATTAAAATAAATTCTTTAATTGTTAACTTTAATCTAACTATCTTTGATACTGTACAATAAATATTATCTAAGAAAAATGCAAATGATGCATGAAATATTTGATCGTTAATTAATAAACTCATTTTGATTAATCAATTCAGGCAGCAAATTTTTATATTGTGATAAATGTAAAATTTGCAAATTCTATAATTATTTGCATATCATTGCCATACTTCTTATAATGCTTTTTTTGTGATTCATAGATTCTCAGATATTAGCTAAAGTATAACTTACTTTTTCAAAAAAAAACAAATATTTGTCGAATAAGTGAAGGAAAGAAATATTTTGAAAAAACCTTTTGGGATTGTTTTAAATGAGAAATTGAAATAGTTCAAATTTAATCTTTAATTACTCTGCCAACAATAACAATAGATCTTATCCCTTTTATCTTCAGCTTCAATATAATTCATTTCAATTTCAATTCATTTCAATATAATTCATCTTAATTTTTCTTTTTTAAAACATTGTGCTAAATAAGGCAGTAAATTTGAATGTTAATTTCACTTCACGTCAAAGACACATTAATGACTGGAATTATTGCAGAAAGAAATGCTGTACTGTGGGAAAAACTTGTCCTATTATCAGTAACAGATGGAAGATACGGTAGAAGAAGGATGAATGAAGAAATTATCCAATAACAACCAGATAGCAGTAATAATTAAACTATGATTTCCCGGTGGAATTGACTAATGGATAATTTGAGGGAAATTTTTTTTGGTAGCATTGAAATACAAGAACAATTAAATGTGAAGGGACTTTTTGTCTTTTTTTTGTCCTTTTCTATCTACATTCCGCGAAACTTCGTTTCCCCGCTTCTCTGTGTTCTCTTATCGAATGTCATAGCATGTGAAAAATGTATTTGAGAGAAAAAATTACTCATTCAATGAACTGGAAAAAAATTTTTATTAAATTCTAGCAAAATCGATTAAAATTTCAACTTATTTAAAATTTGCAGAAGAAAAAATGTAAGAAAAAATGACTCAATTTTAAACAAAATTGCAATTGTAACACAAAATGAATGAATTTAGTTTCAGTTAAACTTTTTACGTAAAATAACTTAAAATTAGCCTAATAGAATTATTTGAACAAATATTTCAATTTTAAAATCAAAAATTGCAACTTGTAAGAAGTAAAATTGATGGAAATCATCTTCTCTTTCTTTATTCATTTTTTTTCTTTGTGCAAATAAATTATGGTTGAAATGAGTAAACAGATTGGCGCTGAGGTATTTGTTAAAAAGTTGTCAACTAGATTTTCTTTCAATGCATCCACTTGTGTGTATGTTTGTGCCTTTCTGTCTGTATGGGTGTGTATTTATCTTAAAAATGTCTATTTTGCAGCAAAGAAAAGGTAAAAGTAAACGAGATAAATTTAAATAAACAAATTAACTTCATATTTACAAAGCTATAGAGAATATGATTGTTTGCCAAAGCGCTTGAAATCTTGTAAACTTTCAAAATTCAAAAAAAAAAAGTTTTCACTGTCCTCTTTTCTTCATCTCTCTCCAATCAATATCAAAGTTTTGAAAATTAAATTTCAATGTACGATAATAAAACATACCTTAATGGGACAACATAAATTTCTTTTTTTTCAGAATGATATAACAGGCTTTTTAACATTCTCAAAGAAATACTTTTAATTAATGCTATTTTAAGAACAACAATTGTATTGCTTAGGATTAGTTGACAATTTTTCATATTATAAATTATTTTTAATGTAATAACCAAATTAATTAATACTTGTTTTCAACGAAATTAATTGAAATCGAATTAATTAATATCTAATTTCTCATTTTTTAAAAATTGCGCGAAATAAATGCATCGAAATAGGAATAAAAGAATGGATGGGGAAAAAAACTGTACAAAACAATTTTCAGTTATTTCAATTACAATCGATTATCGTTGCATAATTGGTCCTTTTTCCGAATTTTGCTATTTTCATAAATTTAATCGATTTAAATTTCCTCAGTACTCAGTGATAAGTAACAGTAAAATAAGCAAAAGATAATCATGATAAAAGATAACAGCGATTAAAGAGATAAAAAAATGATTCAAATAATATATTGGATTAATCAATGAGTGAATTGAATGATGATGATGATGATATTGATGGGAAAACGACCATCATAATTTAGTAATATATAAGTAAACAAACATTCTGCAGCATTAGATAAGCTGCAATGAATCTATTTAATCGAATTGATTAACAATAATCAATATTAATAATAACAATAATTAATAATAATAATAATAGTAACAATAGTAATAATAATAATAATTTCTTCCCAAATAATGAAACTGATCAGAGAAATCAGCAATATCCAAGAATGTTGAATATCTAAGTCAACAGTATCAGACGTAAAAAATAACTAACCAAAAAGGTAACTATAATTTTCATGAAGAAAAACAAGGCGAGAAAAAAGGACATTTAAACAAAATTAAAATTTTTGCTGTATGAAATTACCAAAATAATAATTATTATTATCATTATTAAATGAAATTCAAAAAAAAAAAAAAAAAAAAAAACAAACAAACAAACATTACACTGTAGAAAATGCAACAATTTAAATAAAAAATTAATTAATGGAATGGAGCACAAAGATGAATTAAAAAATTCAAGAAATGTATAATAGTCTCTGCAAACATTGATTTACGATTCGAAGAAATTTATTTTCATTGTTCAATAACAAAACCTGTATATGCAGTATGTGAAACAATACACAGGAAAAACAAACTAAATTTGAACTTTTGTTGAAAATTTTCCTATCGATGAAATTTTATAAATATAAAACTATAATTACTGATTTTTGAAAAATTTCAAAACTATAAGCAATAAATATTTCAACATTAACAAAAAATGAAATGAGCATATTTGATATCTTTAAATAAAAGGCCCAACAACGTAAGTGTGAATCGATGATAGTTGTTTGAATGATGTTCAATGTATTGCCATACTTTAGTACACTTTGTGTCCTTGATAATAGGCATTTGTAATTCCAGTTGTTATCGTAATCTTCTATCGATCAGTACCATAATTAGCGAAAGATCAGTTATTATCAATTTCTAAACTTTGAAGCATTCAATGAGTTAAATATGAAATAAGAATATTTTTTGTGTTCTTATTGAATAATCCAGAAGATTGCAGCAAAATTTTGCAGCATTTTTTTTTTTGAACATTTTTTGCAGCAAAATTTCGCCAAAAAAATGAACTATCATAGATTACGATGATACAATAAAATATGATAACACATGTTTAATACGGTATGTGATTTTACGAAATCTATAACGCAGAAGAAAAACACAAAGCAGGCTGGAAATTGGAAAAATCCATTCAAAAGATAGAGAGAAGTATGAAAAAAAAGAAAATTATGCATAGTTATCATAAACTAACAAAGTACCGCAATACACCGAATTATGAAAATACCATTCAATGTGAAAATACTACTCAACTAAAATGCTGTTAACCTAATAATACCTGAGCTATTAAAATATATTATAAGAAGCTTGTAGGAACTAAAAAAAAATATTACAAATTAGCGATACAACCACGATAAAGACAGAATAAATCACAGTAATTATGATGTCTTATTATAATTAAAACTTAAAATCGTGAAATGATAACTGAATGAAAAAGGAGAAAATATAGGGAGAGAGGGAAAGAGATACGGCATAAAAATATTGCTGATCATCAACGTTTTTGCATTGCTTCTTTGATACCGTTTACTAATTCTTCACAATTATCTACGGAAACCTTTTGCGGAGGACCCAAATTAAAGCCAAAATGATCAATTATCGCGAAGAATACTTCAATAACAATAAGACAAATAATCATCCATTCCAGTCGTGCTTCCTGAAATATTGAAATTACATAATTAACAAAGAATACTTTTCTGAAAAGTACTTATTTTAAGAATCGAATTCATTTTGTTACACAATAGAAGCAAAAGTGGCGGAATTATGTGGTTTAAAAGAGATGTGAAAAATCATTAGGAAATAAGAAAGAGTTTAATAAATAGTCGGTTGTGAAAAAAGTCATTATTGTGAAAACTGTTTTTGACTAATCCCAGTTATTAAATTGAACAAAAATTAAAAACATACACAATTATGATTTTGCATACCATTAACCACTTTCAATATTTCACTGCAATAATCTAACTGTGCGTTTAATATTCTGAAAAAGTAGCTGTTCAATTTCAGTCTTAAAAAAACGAATTCCAAAATAATGTCTCGGAAAAGTATAAAGAGAAGAATTTTGAATAAAGCTAAAAATTAATTAGCTATGTACCTTCGTCGACCCGCAACAGAAAAATGTTTTAAAGCCATCCTATAATATGGCTCCAAGTCTTGCCTCTCCCAATAAAAGTCAGAATCGATTAAGTTTGTATTTAAATTAATTGAATGCCTGAAAATACGAAAAAATGATGATTAAACTTTTCACAAGATAATTCAAATTAATGTTTAAAAAAAAAAAAGGAATGTTCTTTTTTTGACATGAAATAAGAAAGTATGGAGTAATGAAAGAAGGATAGCAGCGAAAATAGCAATAACATAAGATTTCAAATGATAGAAAAGATGATCTGCACTCACCTAAGTGATAATAAAGTACCAGTTTGCATCAATACATCTTTCCGCTTCAAAGGAATCCTGCCATCACTAAGTCCTTTTGAAGCCTTAGCGAGCGGTTCAGCGTATCCTAATAATTGCGCTTCCCATATTGCAACTTTTACTGAAAACGAGATTCATAGTTTATTTTAAAATTTCAAACTTCCTTCCAATAATTAAAATAAAAAAATTAATCTCTAATCCTCAAAACTAAAAAATTTGTAAATGAAAGATGAGCAATAAAAAATCAAATTCTTTTCACGAAATTCATTCAAGAAATTTAACTCTACCAATATCATTTAATAATTGTAATTAATAATTAACTTGCAAAATTATGCTCGATCCATTTTATGCAGTGTTACCTTTCAATAGCATAAACCAAAAAAAAAAGAAGAAATTTATGACCACCAAAAACTCACCCGATGCAGCCATTCCATGAGAAAAAGCAAATCGCTCCAAAGTTGCTAATGATGAGAAATGTCCATCCAAATAATTGGTGAAATTGAGCAGCAATTGTTCACCTTTCATCTGTGTTTCACCTCTTAAAAATAAATTATTTTCCCTGCATCCAAAATGAAGGAAAAGCAATATATACAAATTTGCATATGAAATAAATAAATTATAATCGAAAGTAAGTAATGCAATACAATAAGTTAAACTGATGAGTAAATGATATGTACGAACATACGACGATTACTGCTTAGAATTAATAAATTCAATCTTTGTGAACTATGTGAGTGAATAGTGAAGAATTAAAATAACACAGTTTAACATTATTTGTTTTAAAAATTATAGATTGCACAAAATTCCTTACTCCTTCACCATACGAAATGATAAGCTATCAGTTTCATCAAAAACCACTGATGCTTGATATGGTAATTCTGCGTATTGAGATAAAATATCCATTATTTGGCTACGCTAAAATTCAAAAGAAATCATAAAATTTAAATGATTTATGAATCAAAAAAAACTGCAATTCTTAGCAAATTAATTTAATTATATGGCCAAACACTGAAAGCTATTTAAAGACTTCAAAAAACTTTCCTAGGCTTTTTATCTTCCTAAAAGATGTACACTTACAAGCTAGCTTTTTCATGCCATTTGTCTTTCATCTAAAAGTTTCAGAAATTATTTAATGGCCTGTTTATCAGTGAATACTTTGCCCATTATTCTAGACAGAAAGAAATCATTCTGAGTTTTAAAGCATTGAATAGTAATGACCTTCAAATTACATCATTTATCATCAATCATAGGAGAAACAACGAGCAAATATTTTAATAATTATTATTGTCTTAATGATTTCCTTGTTGATACGAAAAAAACTGATGAAAAATGTTAATGATAATGGTTATTATTTAAAAGGAAAAAAAAATAAACACTTACTTCAATATGATTAATACCCCAAAAGATAACTACACCATCGGCAAACAAAAAAAATTCTTTGATTGCATTTTGATCGATGACATACTGTGGCTTTGGTACAAAGTGTAAACCATCATCAATGTCTTGAAAAAAAAAAGATTTTAAGATTTTTGAATAAAAACAAAAATTTTATACAAATATTGAAAACATTAGCTGAAACAGATGTAAATCTAATGAATTTAAGCTTGCTGATTGCCAAAACAAAAATTTTGAAAAGTATAATCTGTCAAAGTATGACTTATAACAGATTAGCAGCTTCACAATTACTAATGCTCATAAATGATTATTTGATAATAACTAATGTTTATATCTAGGAGTAAGTAATGCTTAAACTAATCAGATGATCAAGAATGGCTCATGAATATATGAGAAAAAAAAAATCGAAATTAAAATTTGAAATGTGACCATTTAAATTATTCAAATGAAATTATTATTCAAATAGAAATTGTATTCAAAATAACAAAAATTATTCAAATAAAAATTGCATGATAATCGGCAATGAAAAAGTATGGTACGATCCATTATGCTCAATTGATATAATTGTTATAACAAGACTGATTGATTGAAACAAAATTATTCTTTTAATTATTTTGACTGTGCTAGAATTTAAACGTACCTTCATCGATATGCGTACAATTATATAAGCTGAACAAAGGCTCATTATCAAGTAAGTCAAGCAATCGAAAGGATTCCGCCATTGCTACACCAATAATTTCCGGTCCTCTTGGATACTGAAATACTTGATAGAAAGAAATACAAAATATTATTTAAACAGTTAAAAAGCGTATCTCAGCGTTCCCATGTTTAATGGCTTCAATACGGGAAAATGCATATAAAATCAATAAATTATGTCAATTCCATTCATTATGATCAAGCCGTTATGATCCTGATAAAAATTAATAAATCATACAAACCGTCGAATCATAAACTGATGTTAGCGGTCTACGTCTTCGTACCGGTTTTCGTACCACGGACGTCGAATCAACAGTTGGCGACAATGGAACAGCCGTATCCGTAAAGCTTTTTGTGGATTGCATTTGAAAAACTCTAAATGGATCAATTTTCTTTTTAAAAATTTCAAAAATTTTCAAAATGATGTATACAAATAAACAGTGATAAAAACTTGTTCTCTTAATACACAATTAAGTGCAAAAACAAAACCTAGGCAATAACGAATTTAGTTGAATAGCCTTTGTCCACAACTGCTTCTTGTTTAGCAAACGATAGTGTACATTCTTCTGATCGAGCGATCGAAATAAACAACGTAAAGGATATCGAAATTTCAACATTTCTAAAGATAATGCTGGGGACGATTAAAAATTTGAAAGTTTTAAAGTCTCAATAGTTGTTTAAACTTTTCGTCTCTTTTTCAATGTGACATGGAAATTTATGAAATTCAACTGAGAAAACATTCTTTCATTACACCGAAAAATAAATAAACATAGCATTAAACAATACAGTCTGTACTAAACTTTTCAATCTTAATTCCAGACAAAAATTTCTTTGGCAAATGTCAAAATGAAAGAGATGAAGTTTGGAACAACTACCACGGCTTTCCACATGACTCATTTTTATTATTTTCCTCAAACATTCCTCCAATGATTGTTTCCCTCATCATCGAGTAGACGAATCTTCCACCACAAAATGTTCATTTAACCTAACACCATGTATTAATACCAATGTATCAGTTTTATCATAGAAAAAAATCACCGAAAAATTGAGCAGAAAATATTTTAAACTTCCCAGATAAAAAAAAGTTGGGAAAAAATCCATCTCATTATTTTCATTAATTGAAATCTTTTAAACAACGATCAGTGACTGCTGTCCATTTTATGCTTTGATTTCTGCGAGAATGCATTAAGAAAATTTAACAAAACAAAGTGCAGAAAATTTCTTTCCAAATAATTTAAATTTAATAAGCGATATTGTGAAGAGGACTGCAAACATCGCTTATAAATTGTATTAAAAACAAAAAAAAAGAAAAAAAAAAAAATTGATAATGTATTTCAATAACAATACCTTCTTCCTTTAGAATTATTATAGAGTAGAAAACAGAATGAGTAAAAACAGTGATAAAAATAGCAAAAATAAATATGCAAAATGCTAGAAAATATCCGGCAAATTGCAATAAAATTAACAACAATTGGATAGTATTTTTTTAGTAAAACATGATTAATGTATTTCTAAAATAAGTGGTCAAATTGATAATTACTTTTTTCCCGAATCCTAAGCAATACAACACCAAAAACTATTTGATGATGACGAGAGCTCAAACCGAATTATTTTTTGCATAACAATTTCTAATATTCCACAAAATTATACAAAACTCTGAAAAAAAAAAAACCGTAATGTACGCACTTATAAGATACATATAAAATTGAAATGTCAAAGCAAAATTGAAATTGAAATATTAAAGCACAGATAAAATCAAATGTTAATTTCATATCAGCTGCTAAATGAATGATACAATTAAAATTCCTAAAAGGCAAACAAACAATATAAGGCTAAGAATTATTTTTATTCTTCCATAATCAATCCCGTTTCTTCACCATTTCTCCTTTCAAATCCACTATGCGATTAAATACAAGCTGGAAATAAAGTTATAAAAAAGAAATTATAAACATCTATCAAAGAAATACTCGAAAGATGCAGTGATTACTCAGCTACATTTCAAAGTTAATAACTCAATAGAACAAAATGGTTGCATCTCTCAACAAATTATAGAAGATCATAGATCAAAATTACGTGATGTGAAAAAATCGAATACGCATATATTCCTGACCAAAAAAATACAGTAAATGATTATATTTCTTTCTTGCTTGTTAGTTTAACAGGAAAAACTCATTCTCATAAAGACGTAGAAAAACTTCATCCTCGTACGTAATAACAAATTTTCGTGGAAAAGAACTTATCTCCATAAAAACATTCCTATGATTCTCATGTAATGCTCATGTAATGCTCATGTAATGCGACTATTTATTTGAATTATAATCAAGCATACCATTCTATAATTATGGAACAATAACAAATACTAATTTCACGCACTGGATTTTCGTATGGAAAACATTCGTTAATTTTTGTGAACATAAAGAAACTCCAATCAAGGAAGGAAAAGCTTCTGACTTCAGCAGTTTATATATATACGCAACGGACTTTTGTAAATAATAATCATTTTACCTGTTCAGGCGTACTGTCTGGATCCACGGAAAAGAATCCAACTCTTTCAAATTGATATCTATCATAGACTTTCGAGTTTGAAATCGATTTATCAATATATACTGGATCCAAAATGCTCAATGAATTCTAAAATAATGTAGAAAGAGCTTCAAGAAGATAATAATTTACAAGAGTTAGTTAAAGATGATTAATGTAACATTTTGGTTAGATGTACAAAATCTTTTGTTGGTCACAAATATGAACCGAGTCTTCGTAATGGAAAAACGCTAAATTAAACTTCAGTGATTAAATCATATTGAAATGTAAGATAAAATAGACTATCAAAAAGTCGATAAATTAAAATTATTTAGCACAATAAAGTGTTTCGAAAATAAAAATTTAAGTTTGAAAATATCCCCTCAAATTAATATTTCAGAATGATGTAATCTACTTATTTATGATTATTACACTAATTACTGGTACCTCATTGCAATCTGATAAAAATCCGCCCGGAACTTCATTCGCATCTTCCGGATTCTTATGCCGAAATCTGAAACAAATTAACGAAATTTCAGTGACAAACTCATTCTTCATCTCTGAAATTTTAATGAAACGTTGCCTATTTTTAATAATACAATTTCTAAATATTAACTGTTAATTTAAATTTTGAAAAAAAAAAAAAAAAAAAAAATGAAATATATGGAAGACTTACAGTCGTTCGTACATTCGAAGCTGACAATGCATTGGATTTGCTACCCAATGCAAATATGTTTTTGGCCTATTCTCACCGGTAAGTTTTGATGCCTTCACCGTCAACTCTATCACCTCTCCACTATTATTCTGAAACGGACAATGAATTACAATTCTAACATTGTGAAAATATGAGAGATAGTAAGAAATCAATTATTATATAAACTGATGATGACAACATGCTGCCAACAAAATTGATAATCATCTGATGCAAAACTTGAATTATCCATTAGGATAATACGGCAATTCCACAGATACTGCTTTACTACAAGCAAGCACAGAAATAGAACACGCGCATACTACTTCGAAACAGAAATTTTAGAGGATTTTCGATTATTAGAATTGGAATAGAGTATGAAAAAATACCCTTATTTCATTCATAAGCGATATAACGATTCCGAGATATTTCAAACCAACTGATTTATTCTTCGCTAATCGAAAGAAATTCTCATCCGTTTCACCCTGCAAGCAGAAATCTTCTTTATTTCATTTGTAATTCAGAATATCTGATGCTAACATGAGAAATTTATTTAAACATTAATAGATGTTATCTAATTGCGAATGAATCTGACCTCACGATAATCCGATCGTTCGATGAAAATAACATGGTCTACACTAATTACATGCTGTTGTTCACTGCGATCTGGATCATGTGGGAAATCTGGCACTGATAAATTGCATGGCAGCGATAATTCATCGTAATTTTCAATTGTTACTTTCAGTGGATTCAATACACCCATTGTTCTATAGAAATTACAACAATGACAACAAACAACATGATAAATGATGTTATTAAAAATAACTGAGAAGTTCCTGTCAAAATTAAATTAAAATAACTCTTTTAAAATAAAAATAATTAAAATCAGTATTGGGAAATGAATGAGTAAAAATCATATGCGATTTTCCAGCAATTTCAGATTTTTCAAAAATAAAACAGAATGCTAGATACACTCTAACGTTTGACCGAACTTAAAACCGGAAATGACTAAAACTGATATACCTTCGCGTACTTTTGTTCAAGAAATCACGTGCGAAAGCATCCAACATCTGCGGATCAATGAAAGTTTGTGCTGTGGTAAGGCCAAGCCCTACGATAAAATTATTGATGGCTTCTGGAGGAATACCTCGACGCCGCAGTGCTGTCAATGTAAACAGTCTTGGATCGTCCCAATCACTATCAAATTAAACATTTCTTTATGGTAACAATATAACAATTGCGCTTTAATTAATGTAATTTATCAAAATGTAGATGAAAAGCAGTTTCGACTACTTAAGGAAAAGAAAACGAATATTAGATAACGCAATACCAAAATACTTAAAACATAACAATTGCATAATGCAATATCTATAACATAATAATGTGAAATTTGTCAACATACTTCACAATTTTATTGTCGATTAAGACCTTAATTTTTCGCTTGGAAACAACAGAGTAGTTCATATTTAAACGACCATATTCCCACTGCACTGGACAATAAATATCCAAGCTGTTGCAAAGCCAGTAATAACTGCTGCGCCTATAAATTATAAAGTTCCACAGACATTATGAAACTTACCAGAAATTACTGTAACTAAAAATCTTAAGCACAAAAAAGCTTAAAAGAATACAACAAATTTAAGGAATGGAAATGAAACTGCCAGAATATTTGGCATGGTCGGAAATTATGAGAAGAAAATTATTAAAAGTGTTTTTGTGACTTTCTACAGTCACAGCGTTTCTCCAGCATTTAAAGAGTAATATTATTACTCGTTTCACGTTTATTTTTACGTATCCTTTGTATATTCATATAATGCATAGTTAGTTTTTCCCTTATTCATTTTCGAGATGATTAAAAAGAGGTATAAATTCAGGGTACTAAAAAATACCGAAAAGTAAATGGCTTACCTTGACTGGAATTCTTTGGTACATAAAGAATGCGTTATATTTTCTAAGGAGTCGCACAAACAATGAGTGAAATCGTATGTTGGATAAACACACCTAAAAGACAACGCATGCCTGGTGTCCACGATTCCACAATAAAAGAACAATGTGAAAATGCATAAAACATTAGAAGAAACAAGTCAAACCATTTATTTCCAGTACGCTGATGTGCACAGTATTTAATTCTATAAGCCACCGGATCCACTTTACCTTCTTCCAAAGTAATTTTCAATCGTAGTGTTGCTTCTCCTTCATTGAATTTACCGCGTCTCATATCCTATAACTTCCGTTTACAACCTTTGGCAGTTAATCACCAAATTTCAGCAGACAACTGTAAGACTTCTTCACAAGTATAGTGGATACAAGTGTGATACAAGCAAGAATATGTCATGAGTTGCACCGAAATTCAGCAAACCTACAATAGATTTTTAATTCTTAATATAAAGCAACTTGCAGAATAAAATAAAGTTACCTCGAAAAGTTGCAAAGATTCTTCCATTGGGCGATTACGCCAAGGTGACATGGTCACTTCAAAACCACGCATTTCTTCAACAGCTTGATGACAAACATATGCTAAGCCTTTCTTAATCAAAACAACTGCCCATTCATATAACTGATCAAAATAATCTGATGAATATGTGATTTTATACGGTTTATAGCCTGAAAAACATAAGCATTTATTCCTGCTAATTTAACAGAACTGATACTAAAAGAAAGGCATCAGATCTTGGATTCATAAATAATTACCTAACCATTCTACCATTTCGATAATACTATCCGCAAATTTCTGCTCCTCTTTTTCGGGATTCGTGTCATCAAATCGAAGGTAACAAATTCCATCATGAGCCTGCAATAAGCAGGGAATAATTTGCAGTTCTGTTTTTATATTTTGCGTTAACCTTTCGATGTATTCGATAGAAAAAATTACTTTTGCATAACCGAAATCGATATTTATTGCTTTTGCATGCCCGATATGTAATATACCATTTGGTTCTGGTGGAAAACGAGTGACAACCTGTAATGCATACACTGCAATATATATTAATCGTAATTAACATGGATGAATGAATGGAACAATGTGAATATTAAATGAATTAAAATAATCAATATTTTTCAGTTTCGATTACTGAAAATAATTTTTCTTGGATGTTTTGTCTTAGAGCTATCAAATCAACTGTTTTGGAATGAGTCAAGCGATATCAAAATCAAAAAATCATGAAAATTCTAACAAAACATAAAAATTTGACAAAATGAAAAAATATCAAGAAATCATCAATGCTCAAAAGAAATCACTTTTCCCTTTACAGCCTTCACATGTTTTTTCAAAATTTCCATAGTATTTGGTGTAATGACATAACCTGTTGTTTTGTAATTTTCCCCAACCTGAAATACAAAATACAACAAAACCCATTAAAACTTATCGTCACATCAAGTTACTGCAAAATTTGATTCATTTCGAATTTACTGTCAAAGCGGAAAACATTGAAAATGAAACTGACTTTGTGAAAAACCGCTTTATTTCGCATTAACTCTTCAATTGTGTCCGCAGTTTCGTCTTCTGGAAATTATAAAATATTCATATCTTAACATCAAAAGAACTGATGCAACATTTAACTTTTATTATTATTTTATTAAATCATATTTTGAAGATGATTTTTTTTAATTGCGTCAACTGCCGTATTTTAAATAATGATAACTATGAGGGATCAAGGCATCCTACTTCATAATTCAATGCAGCATAGAATGCTCTATCGCATTAGGGCACTATTTTTCTATATTCGTAAGTTTTTTAAATCTCTAGCAACTTATCCAGTAATATTTTATAATAATGATAGTTAGCATAATAAAGATAGATATCCATATGAAAAACTATGATATTAAAAAATATGATAAAAACAAAATGAACTGCATAATTAAAGAGACAGTTCCAACCGGTGGGCCACAAGAGAAACGAAAGGGGATGCTTTCTTTTTTTAAGCTATATCTTGATTCATCTCTGAGCGACAAAGGTTCATTCGGGCCTGTTAAAATAAAACAGCCAAAGTACTCCCTGGTCCAGAAAAGTTAGGAACCGCCAAATTACAGTAATGTCTTGTGTTAAAACAATTTTAAAAGCTTATATAATGTATAAAGAAAATAGAGAGAGAAGTAAACAAATAAATGGAAAACTTACCTTTACGTATACTGTTAGCTTCAGTGTTCTTAGATATAGCAGAATTCGAGCTATCTACAGTAGTCTGCTCCGATTTATTTTTCGATGTTTTTTCCTTCTTGGGATAAAGATCATCGACTGTTTTCGGGCCCAACAGCAACATTATACAAAGATCCACTTCACGTTTCACAGTTAAACCATCTACCCACTTCAGTTTTGATTTCACTTCACCTTAAAAAGTTTTGTTAAGAGTTTCCAAACTACAGAATAAGTACAAATAGACAACTTCAACTGCTATAGATATAGCAAAGCAAGTTATATATAATGGCAACATCATGAGAAAAGAGAAAAAAATAAAATACAATGTGTCTGGCAACAAAAGTGCATGAATTTACTGCCATGCAAAAATTCAAAGCAAACAAAATCTTTGAAAAAAAATCTTAACAAACAAAATCTTGACAAACCCAGTATTTTTCCAGTATTGAAGCTGTATCGTTGTTTCAGAATTTCTGGTTTGAATTTTTCGATTGCTGCTTTAACCTGCAAAAGTATTTAGCAATAAGAGCAAAGCGACAGTTCATCCAAAATAAAGTTCCGTTATAATAAAAAATAAAAATTTTTCAAAATAAAATAAAGAATTCCGCTATTAAGAGCTCATCGTAATCGATATCACGGTGACAAAGTTCTATTGTAAAGAAATTCTAACCTCCCTTTTCCTGAGAATTCTTGATAAAATAGAAAGTTATATTTATTCTATCAACATTTCTCAAACATTTAAAAAAAATGCTTACATCGAAAAAATTTTTGTTGCATCAAATCAATTAGTATACAAGCCCGAAATGAAAAAAGGCAATTTTTCTCAAAAAAGATCTCAAGAAAGTGAATATAATTTGAGAAAACAGTTAAATCATTGATTGCTACCTGATTATGGATTTGTTCAGCTGTCACAACAACACCTACACCAGATGCATCCAGAAAATCTTCTTCATTTATTCCTTTCACAGCATTACTAAGCAAATATTCAATAGCTGCGCTAAGTTGTGGTTCCGATCGAATATTCCCATTCATAATATGACGCACAATCAACGGAGTATGTTGCTGACACTGAGGCTGCAGACGTGTTCCCACGTGATACAGCAATGCACCCTAAATAATTAAGTGATTATCAAAACCTACAAAAAAAAAATTCAAATGAAATAGAATTTCATTCAAATTATTTTGCAAATAAAAAGAGGCAAAAATTCATAGACTCATACTTAACAACATGTAAATATGGCAGTCTTTCATTGATCAGTGAAAATACGCAATAAATGTTTAAAAGTTTGTCATAATAACTAGCAAATAAGATTTCAGTTTATCCAGTTAATTCAATTTATAGTAATTCAAATTTGGTAGTACTGAAAATCTTCCTTCAAATCCTGCATTTGCAAGATTTACAACAGTTTCCCGTACTAAATTTCTTATCTGTGTTATAACTGATACTTGAAACATACAACAAATTAAACTTACAATGATTGCTAAACCCGTATTTCCATTATCTTTTTTCAAATAATAATATAATGTTATGATATCTGCCAAAGGTGTACATAAAATATAAAATATGGCATACCTGTTGCTTTGTAAGTATTTCATCTTCTCCAACTTTTCTCAATTCCTCCTTAGCAATAGCAACTATTTTTGACAATTTTTGAGTTAATAGTCCATTTTTTTGTGTTTCAATCACTTTATTATCGGATAAATTCAACCATTTTAATTCTTCCACCATTTTTCACACCTATAAAAATAAATTTTGGTCCATAAAATAAGTTAGAAGCTTATAATTTATACTCATTCAGCGTGAAATCCCCCATAATTGCTACTAATAATTTTAAAATCAAGCTTTTTAGTAAATAAATCTAAACTTTAAAATTTAAAATATCAATAAACAAATTTAAAAACATATTAAAAAAAAGAATCAAATTAAAAATCAACCTAGTGACATTTAAAACGATTAGCTATAAAACGTCAAGATTTAACGCAGATACGAGACGAAACATTTTCCTTCCAATATAATATAAAAACATCACAGAGAATTTTCCCTCTAGCAGTTTTCTTTCAATAGTTTATATGTATACTAAACATTTGCTAATGCTTCTTTAGCCATTTTGTTTGAATTAGTAAAAGTTTTTTGTCTTTTTGGCCTGAACTTTAATTTTAGAGTCGAGTAGGATCGAACTAGAATCTTGGGAAATGTCATTAATTGATTTATGCAAATTTTTAATTATAAAAAGTAATTCATTTATATGAAATAATTAGAATTGATTAGTTTCATTAGCAACTGAAAGAAAGATTTGTTTGAGATCTTTTGGCAGTTTAGCAGAAATCGGATTCATATTGATCTCTATTTTTGCCGTAAATACAATTGATGACATAAAATATGTGAGAATAATTGTAGGAAGCACTGAATGATATGTATCAGAGAGTGAAAGATTGTGAAAATTTATCAGATAGGAACAATAAAGCAAATGATTATTGAGAATGATTTAAAAATTTTAAAATTGCTGAAAAATTTTGTAAATGAAAAGTGATTTTGAAAATAATAGTCAGATAATTAATTAAACAGGTGATATTGTTTGATTTTATTAGTAAACTTGGATAGATTTACTTGCTATTTGTAATTTTGTTATTCAAAATTTGCATCTCTTATCCATAGATTTTTTGTTTTGATATTCCTTTTGATTTTCAATTTTCTATTTTTTTTTTTGTTCTTGGATTCAATAATCTATGATGATTTCGGATTTATGCTTCCTCAATTCTTGGATTAAGTTCCTGAATTTCATAATTCTGTTTTTAATTTTAAAATTCTTAGGAAAAGATTTTAATATTGTTTTGTCGCAATTTCGATTTGATTTTCATGCATGATTTGAATGACTTGTTTTCAGTAGCAATGGGGCGATTGCATACATTAGAATTGGAAAATTTTAAATCTTACAAAGGCAATCAAATAGTTGGACCATTCAAGCAATTCACAGCAATTATTGGCCCCAATGGATCAGGTAATACAATATTTCATTTTCATCACTAAATGTATAAGTGATTCTGCTTCAATATCGTTATCATTATCAGTTTCATCTAGCTTATATTAACACAAATTATCCTTATGATGATTTTCTTCGGGAATCCAAATTTATAAATGCTATGTGAACAGTCTGAAGAATTTTTCAATTTAATTAAAGAAAGTGAAGAGATTAAAAGAAGTATATTATTGATTAAACATATATTATTGATTAATCTTCGCGGGTTTTTGGCAGCTTTTTCCTACTTAAAGATTATTTATGTTATGTTATGAATTATTGCTAGTAATATTCGAAATAAATTTAGTTTGGATGCAGTGTGATGAATCTCGAGTATTTCTATGTCTTTATTGATTTATTTCTTGCTTATTTTACTTTGCAGACATTTTTTTCAAGCAATTGAACTGTTTTAAAATGTATTTTAGGTAAATCAAATTTGATGGATGCAATGTGTTTTGTGCTTGGCGAGAAAGCAAGTAATCTGAGAGTGAAGAAGCTACATGTTAGTATAATATATTCTTAAATAACAATTGAAATTACATTGCTAGAAGTTATAACTTTAACATGATACGGTTGTATACTGAATCAATTTTCTCGATAGATTTATAATTTGTAATAAATTGTCATTTATGATTACAGTATGATTTACAGCAGATTATCATCAATTCTGGCACTTACTAGATTATCTATATCACTTGACTTTTTTCTCTATGATAAGTTTGTATGATTATATTTATACGATACATGTGAGTAGTGTGATTTGATAGATCTTTTAAAAATTACCTCAACAATTATGTATTAGTTTTAAACATCTTGCAGGATTTAATACATGGTGCACCAGTGGGTAAAGCAGTAGCAAATCGTTGCCATGTGACAATGAATTACGAAGATGATGATGGAAATATGCGTGCTTTTACGCGGTTAGTAACTGGATCTGGTTCAGAATATCGCGTTGATGGCAAGGTATTGCATAATATTTTAGTTAATTTAGCTTCGTTATAGCAAAGGTTTTTTCGATTCAATCGAATTACTAAAATCATTTGCATCTTGCTTGTAATTGCTTTGTTTAGTTTTGCTCACAGCTGATTATGTCAGTTAATGTTGTATGTTGTTGCATGCATTACATTCACATTTCTTCGTAGATTTATTTAGTATGAAAGAAGAAATGCTAGATTGTTTCTCGTACTTTATCATAAGTACATCTTTTTTTGACAACTTCAAATAATTGCAGACTGTTACGCCACAACAGTATGGTCATGCACTGGAAGGAATAAATGTTTTCATGAAGGCGAAAAATTTTCTTGTATACCAAGGACAGGTTGAGCAGGTTGCAGTGAAAAATCCACGCGAATTAACGCAAATGTTTGAAGAGATTTCACGGTTCAGTTTTTTTTGATATTGTATGCGTAATCTTTACGAACCCAAATAATTCGGATTTTATTCTGAAATCATCTTTCTCAAAAGTGCATGTGAACTTATACTTCTGTAGAAACTTTTAATGCCACTGCAGAATTTTTTAGGTCATGTGAATTTCAAGCTGATTATGACCGCCTGAAAGGTGAATTGGCAAAGGCGGAAGAGGAAGCAGCGTTTAACTTAAATAAGCGTCGGGGAATTGCACTAGAAAAGCGTGAAGCTAAACTGGAAAGGGATGAAGCCGAAAAATATCAAATGTTGAAGGAAGAACTGGTTCGCTAGCTTGATACTTAGCATATATTTCATTTTGATGGTTTATTTATATAGGATTACTTGTTGAGTAATAACTTGTCGTCACACAGCTTGACTTTAAATTATCGCCAGATTGCTTGTGAAGGTTAGTTCAGATTAAAAGGAAATGCTGCCTGACGAATAGAAAAAATCACTAGTATAGTCCTTAGATAATTGATGAGGAATATTATTAAATATTTTGGCATAAGGAAAGCTTCGAAAAAACTGAGAACTATGTCTTAATTAATCAATAGATACCGAAGTGCTGGTACTTAAGGTTAATTGGATGCAGCAGTTTTATTGTGTATATCGTCTCCATTATATAAAACCGGATTCAGACTAATGATTGTCTGTTTATTGGGAATTACTTGAAAATCTTTGTAATTCTATCATTGGCAGATTCCTACGACAATGCCAACTTTAAAAGATCCATTTTTTTAACCTTGATTATTGGTAGCTATTGTCAAATTTGTTATTATTGGATTGCAGGAATCGAAACAACGTCAAGTGTATCTTCTGCAACTATTTTATGCGGAAAAAATGGCCGATGAAACTACAAGCGACTGGAAGCGTAAGAAGGAAATAGTAGCCGAGTTGACGAGTAAAAAAGCAGAATGTGATGCAGCCGTGACAGCGAAGCAACACGAGCATAAAAAAGTTTTGAAAGAAGTTCATAAACTGGAAAATAAAACATCGGCAAAGGTGTGTTATTTGAGTATAATCTTTTCATATGGAATTGGTGCTGCTTGGGAGCTTATGCGTAGTTGGTTTGCTACTTACGTTATGCTGCACATTTATGGATCCAGAAAAGTTTTCCTTTTTCTTCAGTAATGACGGATAGGGAATGCAGCAAAAGTGAAATATTCTGAAAATTTGACAATGGTGCCGCATACTTGATATTCGATATATTCTGTTTCTGAAAATTCTGAAAATTATTAATACTGACTAAGTTATCCGTACTTCCTAATGTTCATTATTGATTTCTAGTGTCTCGTACATGCCGCGAGTATGATTTCTACAATAAATATTTTAGGAGAAAGAAGTAATGACACAAAAGCCACGATATGTTGCTGCTAAACAAGGAGTTGTGCATGTAAAAGCAAAGCTTGAAATGGCCAATAAAGCACATGCTAACGCTCAGCGAGCAGCTGAAGCCCATGAGAACAATGTAGTCACACTGAAACAGCAACTGAAGTATGGAATTATGATGTCTCATAGTGATTTAGGTTTTTCATGTTATGATTCACTGAATTTAGGGACGTCGAGAAGAAGAAACAAGAGTGTGAAGAGAAACTTGCTGCTGAGTCAGAAGAATTGGCAATGCAATTAAGTGATGCTCAGGTAACTAATTCGGCCATCAATGATAGGAATGAGGCATAGTTAAAATAATTTATTAAGTATGAGTATTCCAAATATTCTTTGGTAGCTGAAAATTTGCATTCGTTTTAATTATTTATTATACGTAAATATGTTTTATATAAGCGTGATATGGTTTTATTACAGGTAAATGAATATTATGAACTGAAGGGTGAAGCAACAAAACGATGCGGTGTGATAGATATGGAACTTAACAAATTGTTACAAGAACATGAAACTGAAAAGAATAATTTGCAATTTGAGCAGAGACGTTTGGCTCATGCAAAAGATCGCGTTAAAAACGTTCGTTTTCCGTGAAATTTGTCTCGGTATAATCATTGCTTTGGTAGATTGTATGAAATATGCTTCAGGATTGCGTTACAAAATGGATGAGTTGACGGATATCCCTTCATTGGAAATTCAGTTTTGAATTCCAGTATTTATAATACTATAATATTTTAACATTATTAAACCGTGGCAGAATATACAAGAATAGACGGAGGTTCAACACGGGAAATTATTGACCTCAGAATTTTTAATTAATTTACTGAATTTGAAGGGAGTTTTTCAGAAGGAACAAGAAATTGAACGTATTTCACGCCAAGGAGAACAGCTTGCAGAAAATATCGTATCGCAGAATAATCTGATTGATGACGAGAAAAAAAACTTACAAAACCTGGAAGTTCAGGTATTCCTTATTGTTTTATTTTATCGGAGTATTCCTTATTGTTTTATTTTATTGGAAATGTTGCCTTATCTTTGTCTTCTGAAATATATTAGATGAAAATGTATTAGCTTAAATATATATAGAAGACTAATTGAAATTAGATAATATGTTGCAATGGTTAATTGCATTTTGAGCATTCGAAACTGAAGTTCTTTAATTTTTTTAATAAGTAGATTGATAAGTGAAATAACCAAAAAATTTGACCCAAATTTTTGGATTCCGGATTTCCATATTTTCCTAACGGAATGCTTGATTTTCTCTTTTTTGTTATATAAAGTTCATAGTGCGTAGTACATAATTCATTGCTAACTGAGCAAGAATTTGTTTTATCCTTCAACATCCTGTCGACAACTTCAGATTTTAAGAAACGACGGTTTTTTGCAGGTACGCGAATCAAAAGAACGTTTAGAAAAAGTAACAACAGAATTAAATAGTGTCTCACGACAGCTGTCGGAGGCACATGGTGACACAGCGGAATCAGAGCGGAACAGAAAGCGAAATGAAACCATCGAAAATTTGAAACGTATCTTTCCGGATCGTGTCTACGGTCGTTTGGTTGATCTGTGCCAACCATCTCATCGACGATTTCAAATTGCCATTACCAAAGTTTGATTTTTGCCGACCATTTACTGGAATACAAATTCACTGGAAATTTATGTAATTATATCTAAATTCAGAGATTACGATTTGTTTTGTTCTTTCTACCAATTTCAGATTATTACTATGAATTAAAAAAAAAAATGATTTTAATCAAGATTTTTTTTAATAAGATTATTATCATGAATTTGAAAATTGATTTTAATGAAATTAAAAAAAAATCTTAATAAGTTTTAAGAAAGATTTTTCTTTTAATAAAAAATGTAGAGTAGAACTGTCATTGCAGGTGTTAGCTAAAAATATGATGTCCATTGTTTGTGATACAGATGAAACAGCTCGCGAAAGTATTGTTTATTTGAAAGAACAACGTCTTGCACCCGAAACTTTTCTTCCTTTATCAATTCTGGATGTTCATCCAATTAAAGAAAAATTGCGGTACCTTGACTTCTCTTTTCACTCATGTTTGTTAAATACTGGCAGTTCAGCAAGCCGGTGGAATAAATATAAATCGCTTATCTAATATCTTCAGTATTCTTGTTATTCCGACGCTGAATCATGCTATCAATAGAGAACGTAAAATTAAAGATTGTAATGTATTCATGACTTGAATTTCAGAGAGCTGACTGAGCCTCGAGGGGTAAAGTTGGTTTTCGATGTTATACAGTGTAATAATCCGGTCGCACGGAAAGCCCTTCAGTTTGCATGCGGCAATGCGCTTGTCTGCGAAACACCAGAAGACGCAAAGTATTTTCATCTAGAATTTTACGAAATCTCAATTTTCATCTCTATTTGATATTAAAGTTATTTAGTTAATCTTGAGTTATTGTTGTAAGGAGACCGAGCCACTACATTTTCATGTTTGTAATATAAATTGATAGACTGATTAATTTTATTTTAAATTCGTCATTTGGATTTCATTAATCTGTATATTTTTAAATTAAACAGAAGAGGAAACTTCAAGATCATAAGTAATTAATGTAATTTCAGTTCCATTTCTCGGTATTATTACTTGCTTGGTTCTATGTATAAACAATGGTGATAGAATTATTGGGCTGCATGTTTGCTTCTGACAGCAACTTCTAATTTATTGCAGGTACCTAGCTTATGGAAGTGCTTCGGATCGATACAAAGCGGTAGCATTGGACGGAACATTATTCGAAAGAAGTGGGATCATATCAGGAGGGGGTCAAGAATTGCGACAACGAGCCAAGAAATGGGATGAAAATGCTATTAGGTTTATTTTCTCGACATTTTTTCTTAAAAAAAAAAAATAATCTCTGATTAAACAGAGAGATTTCTTTAGCTGTTATTACTGTCTTTCGAAACGCATACAATTTCTTGCATAACATCTTAGTATTAGGCGAAAGCGATAGCTTAGCTAAAGCGATAGCCCGACTGCTATTGATTAATTGACTTAACATGCTTAGACATTCTGAAAATGGAACATCTTTATTAAGTTAAATAAAGATGCAAAAAAAGAAAGAAATATTTACAGGAAACTGAAGGAAAGTCGGATGAAATTGCAAGATGAACTTCAGCAATTGCATCGAACGCGTAAAAAGGAGCTTGATGTGGAAATGAAGCGAAATCAACTGATTCATCTTGAAAATCGTCTCAAAAGTACCCGAAATGAACATACGAAAATAACGAATCAGACTATTAAAAAGCTTGAGCAAGATCTTGAAACTCTTAATAGTGAACTTTCACTTATTCAGGTAAGTACAATTTAAACTTAGCAGTTGATTTAACCACTGTTCCCAACTGTTCAT
Source organism: Mansonella ozzardi (assembly GCA_029876185.1). NCBI lineage: Eukaryota > Metazoa > Nematoda > Chromadorea > Rhabditida > Onchocercidae > Mansonella > Mansonella ozzardi. The sequence goes on from JARVGP010000136.1 coordinate 89,482, forward strand.
TATCTAAATTGCAATAATCAGTTGGCTCAGGTTGCACTAACTTATTGATTTAACATCAGTAGTTGGGTTGCTTTCATTGGATCTCATTGATTTAATTGTTTTTTTTTCCTCAATTCTATCATTTTCTGATTCTAATTCCTGTCTTAAATTGGCGATTAAATTTTCATTTTTAATGAACTTTATCGGTAAAGATAAATTTTTGTTTCTGGCTCTATTGTAGATTCCGTTTAAGGGTGACATTATTTAATCATGAGCGAGAATACATCATTAATCTCGTATGGAAATCTTTTGCCATACGCTTCGACATTCTTTAAATAAATATAAATTATTATCGAATAATATATCATGAGCAGTTCATGGAAGATCGATGAAGGAATCTTTTAAATGTCTTTGCAAGAAAAAAATTGCTATTTTTCATTAATAGCTGATTTAAGCAAAATTTAGCCACGAATAGATGAGATTGAACAGAGAATGGCGGAACGACTTGTACAAATTGAAAAATTGCAACACAAGCGAAATGTCATAACCGATGAAGTATTCCGCGAATTTTGCAAGCGTACAAACATTAAAGATATTCGGTATAGTTGATCTGCATATCTTGTTTTCCTTCTTTGATGTTATGATCTAATAGCTAATATTCCAAAATAAGTATGGATCCCAGTTTCACGTGGCATTTGATTGTTCTTTAGTTGACTAGTAGCAATTAGCTATTCCTCGGATAAGGTACTTTAAATAAATCTTATATTATTTCAAGTCAATATGAACAGCGCGAGATGCGTTTTCATGAAGAAATGCAAGATCAATTGAAGAAATTTGATAATGAATTGGATCGCTTGCGAAATGAATTGGACTATTTGAAATCAGAGGACAAGCGTTGTAAACTTTTTTTTTTTCTTCATTTTTGATAAGAATGTTTTTTTTTTCCATGAATTTATGGTGTAACATTCTGTACTCTTTGGATATGTACAGTACTATTCTCGGCTTACATAATCAATTCGAGTATAACACGAAAACTTCGTTTTTGCAAAATTATAATTACCTATATTTAAGGTGACCACTAAGGTAATTTGTATTTCAGTGAAAGAAAAGCAAGAAGCAGAAAAAGTAAAACGTTTAACGAAAGAAATTGAAGATTTGAAAAGGAAAGAAGAGGAGGAACATAAGGTAATGTTACTCTGTTATTATGTTATGGTTTAAAGTTTTTATCCTACTAATTCTGCAAAAATCAATTCCATTTTTAGACACTGAAAAAATTGGAGACTGAATTGGAACAAATGAAAATGGCAATTATTTCGAAAAAAGCATTGGTCGAAGATAGTGATGCTGAAATAAGTGTTCTAAAAAAAGCTGCGCAGCAAGCCGCTCGTGAAGTATTCATTGCAAATTTATTTTACTTTGTGATTAACAGATTATTTAGATTCAGTTTGGTCCAGGGAAGTGTTCAGAAAGAAACCAGTTAAGGTCCCCTTTTACTATTACTGTCTTGACAGTTTTAGAAAGGTCGAAGTTATCTTTATTTGTCATCAATGAGAATCTGTAATCACTGGCTAAGATACAACCGATTATTGGCAAAATTATTTGCAGCTATGAGTAAAAATAATTACCGACGAAACAGTTCCTAGTTCGGATAAGAAATTGAAAAGTCTTTTGGCAATGGGATAATTTTACGATGAGACCAACTTTAATACATTTACAGTTCTACTGTGTTAATTATGTAGGTAGCCGGAGCAGAGAAAACCGCCGCGGCACTGGAACAAACTCTTGTGAGACGACGTCATCAGCGTCACTCATTACTGCATCAGTGTAAAATGAATGGCATCAAATTGCCATTGCTTCGAGGTTCTCTTGCCGATATTGAAATTGATGATACTATCCCTTCAAGTAATTTTTTTTTTGCTCATTTTTTAGTTTTCAGGAATTGACTGTTCGAACTATCGATAGCCTAATTAGAGACTGAATAAAGAGAAATAACTGAATCTACATTGTGGGCTTTCTTTAGAATAATAGCCGTAATCGTTTTGGTTGTTCTCGTATAATACCATGATCTTGATAGTAATTTACATAAAGCTGATAACAAAATCATTGTCAAAACAACGAACATTATGCTTGGAAGTTTTTCTTCCATTTTGTTATTTTCTCTTAATATTTCTCTCTTTCTACTAATATTTCTTTCTTTTCATTGAAGAAATAGAAATTAATTCCAATTCTGATGTTCGCCGTATCAGCAGTTAGATTGTGATGTCGCATTGTTTTTGAGTGACTAGGAGTTATTAGGAGTATTACTCGTTTGATCAATTAGAAGTGCATAAACAAAAAATGAAATCAAATAAAGCAAGCTAATAGTTGCTTTATGTTCGGTTAAGTTGACAAACATGATTAGGTTATTGTTGAAATGAAATTAAATAGCAATTTTTTATTTGAGTGGTTATTGTAAATGCGGAACATAATCATAAAATTATTTTTTTTTTCAGGTACTACAGGTGCAAGTGTAAGTGTAAGTGATTCACAGCAACTCTCACACGAACAGATGGATCGTGAAGCACAAATACAAGTGGATTACCGAACACTTCCAATTAATCTGAGAGAGGTATAATAATCATGAAGTATTTGCATCTTTATATTAAATCTTAAATGTCATTAGAATTGTTCATTACATTATTGTCCTGAGGAACTTATACTTATCAGAAAAAGACAAAAATGAACGTTGAGTTTATCAGTGACTAATGACTGAAAAAAGGTAATGGCGAGGGTGGCAAGAAGACAGGAAGAGCCAAAAATGAATATTTTAGAAGATATTTCACAATATTCCACTTTTTAAAGGAATTTTTAAAATGATGATTTCAGTATGATAATGACGAGGAAGTGAAGAAGGCATTAGACAAACTGAACAAAGAAGTTAGTGATTCACAGGCTAAAATTTCACGGATCAGCGCACCAAATTTGAAAGCAAAGGAAAGGTTAGAAATGTTAATTTGGCTTTCAGTATCACTGTTCATATACACACACATTGAACATACACCTTTCTCAAGTACCGACTCATAGCATAAGTAAGCACTACGCTTGAATTATTCTTTACTTTTCTATAGCTCAATAATTTGGATTTTCTAAAGCTTGAATAGCTTGAAAATTACATTAATCGGCATTTTTGATATAAACTAATTGCTGGTATTATCTATGAATATTAAATTGAGATTTTGATTTTTGTTTTGATTTATTTGCATCATTTATCTATCGATAGAATGGAAATAGTCAAAGAGAAGGAGGCCGAAACAACGGAAGAATGCGAATTGGCCAGAAAAAAAGCGCGAAAGATTCGTTTATTATTTGAAAAAGTTAAAACTGATCGTTATCATCGATTTCATGAATGCTTCGAACCTGTTTCGCAGAAAATTGATGACATCTACAAAGTCAGCGTATTAACTTATGGTTTATTAAGTTGTCATTTTTTTTTGTGTGTGAACTGTATAGAATTTAGAGAGGATGAAATGGATTAAATTTTTTACATTTTTTGCTTTTTTCTTTCTATTGTCTTTTTTTTCCTATTTTATCATTTTTTAGAAACTCAGCCGCAATGAAAGTGCCCAAGCATTCCTTGGTGAAGAGAATATGGAAGAGCCATATCTTGAAGGCATTGCTTACAACTGCGTAGCACCTGGTAAACGTTTCCGGCCAATGGATAATTTGAGTGGTGGTGAAAAGACTGTTGCAGCATTAGCATTACTTTTCGCTTTTCATGCTCGTAGTCCATCACCGTTTTTCATCTTGGATGAAGTTGATGCTGCACTGGATAACACTAATATTGGCAAGGTTTGATTTTCTGATCAGATATATTAGTAAGAGGTTACGAATTCTGCTCAAAAGTACGAAAAACTTTCAATTCAATCACACTTTCTCTCACATATTTTTATTCCCAAAGTGATTTCTCACTAGATAATTATCGGCATCATGAAAGCTAAGAGGGAATTCGTTGTAATGTCACGATCAGGAAGTTTCTGAAATCTCATTTTATTTGCTTCAATATATATTTCTGCGAATTATGAACCTATTATAGCAAATTATAGGTCGCAAATTTCATCTGTGAACGTGCGCGTGTTGACATGCAACTAATCGTCATATCGTTAAAAGAGGAATTTTATAATAAAGCTGATGCTATTATCGGTATTTACCCGCATCCATCTAGTTATACCGTTTCCGGAATGCTAACACTTGACCTCACGCCGTATAAACAACCGCAAACTGATTCATATATTGAATAAGTTCTATCCGGCACTTTACAGTATGCTGCAATTTCTGTTATCTGTGTAAATTATACCATGTTGATATATGTTCTGTGAACTTGCTGATACGTTATATCGAGATTACCATTTCATTAGTATTAATTATGTCTTCTTTCATCAATCACAGGCTTGTTACGTCCTGCATGATAATTTGTTGTTCAAATTTTAGTTTCATGAAGAAATTTCTCTTTCTTTTTTAATTTTTAGTTCTATGCATTTTTTGTTTTTTGTTCTTTCAATTTCTGTCCTTTCATTAGCCTACTATTTGATATGTTGTTTTTTTGATACTTTAGCAAATTACATATATGCTTGTATATACATCCTATATCTTACTAATTGCTAATTTCAATATTTCATTATTCTATTATTCCATTCATTCCACGGTTTTGCATGCACTAGTATGTGTAGCTAAATTATTTTATTTTCATCTTTGCTAGAATAATCTCAAATCATGTCTGGATACTATGTTACATAAGTTATAAACTTCATGTATATAAAAAGTTGTTTCTGTTTTAGTAGTTGACAAAATATCTTCCTCAAATATTCCGACATCTAAGTTTTTCTTGAAGCATATTATTAAATATTATCATGTTAATGTAGTAAGGAATTTATGTACTTCAATAGTATTACTGTTAGGACTTCCTAATTTTTCCGAAAGGATAATAAATGAATATCACGGATGGTATTCATTTATTTTCCAAAAGGAAATAAAAAAATGCATCAGATACGTTTATGCTTTTCTGGATTTTAAACTATCATATTTTCTACATAGCAACATTATAAAAAATGAAGCAAATGAATTACACCTGTACCAACTGAAAACTCAAGATAGTCTATAAGATATCAACTAAAATTCATTATTAGAAGCTTGAACTTTTACATATCACAAAGACAATGTGTTGAATCATCTATCAACATATTCGAAATGCTACGTTATAACTGAAAAGTAGTGGCGATTCTTTATCTGAAGAAGATAAGAAACTGTTAGGAAAGCGGTAAACTAAACAATAAATAAACAGCTGCTCCTCAACATTTGAAGAATCAGTTATACGTTAAAGATCTATGAATGTTTGATCTGTTTGTGTGTTTTTTGGATGTTTGTATGGAACTACGTGTCTAAACTATAAAATAAGAGCGCTTACCTGAAGGCAAGATAAAAAGTTTTGGAAAATCTCTAATTCAATTAGTACAATTTCACTGACGTCTATCAACAAATGTGATGCATAAATAACAAATAATGACTATTAGATCAGTAGAAACTTCTTGTTCTGCAATAATTCTCCAGCATTATGGAAATATCGTTTAGATAATTGAATTAGATGACTGAATATCGCATAATCGTTGGTGTATTCGACGCAAATATTCATCTATTTCCAAAAGTTGCATCATTCCAATATTTTCAAGTGATCGCTCAATATCCTATGAAAATACAGATAATTTAGTATCAGAAAAAATTGTTATCATAAAGGAAAATGATATCACAGCGAAAGACTCTCAGGAGAATACCAAACAAATCAAAAGATAGAAGCATTATTGTCAAAATAGTTAAAAGATTTTTCATATCCTGCAAACAAACAAACCAATCACCATGAATAAATTTACCTGTAAATGCCTTCGGATACAAGCTCGCAAATCCTCTGGGTTTTGTCGGATCTCTTCATCTGACCGCACATCAGTTGGTAATTCTGATTTTTCGAAACAATCCTAAAATTGTGAGAAAAACAGTGAATCTGAAAGTAAAGTAATACAGCTCACTTTAAATGATACAGAACGACAAAAATATCCCAGAGTTCAACAGCAGATCTGCATCCAATTTATTCCGACGCTGCTTGACCCAATTTGCTAATTCTTCAAATAAAAAAAAAAATTTCTTCACAACTGACTTCGTTATCGTCCGTTGTTAATATAAGATGACCATCGGAACTTCTTACCTTCGGCCGCATCCTGAATGGCTGAGAAAGACCTATTTCGTCAATAATTTCCATAGCTTCACTATTTTCATAAGGAATATCTGCCTGAAGCACGATTCATTAGAACCAAAATGTATTCTCTTACTACCGTATAGAGATCACCTATTTATTGCTTGTAACAAAAGAGAGCTTTAATGGTAACTAATTTTAATGCGAATTGATGATCTCAAATGAAACATCGCGAAATTTCAACTGAAATCATTACAATAAAACTTCGGTACCAACTCAAACATGTATCCTTACATTTTGCAAATACTGAAACCATCAAAACTTTAAAACTAACCTGTCTAAAGATTTCATATTGTAGAACCTGTTCTTCATCAAGCAACTCATGCTCCCCTAAGTGAACATCAAGATCAGTCAGCGTTGATGCTGTGAAACTGCATCCCACAATTGAGCAATTATATATTTGAGAAATTTTTTCTTGTTTCACCTAAAACAACAATTTTGTACATATGTTAGTGTTTACCTTGTATATTTCACTTTTTCCAGAATGTTCTCATAATCATTGAAATTCTTTGTTGAAAAACAAACTTATCTTTTGTTTTTTTTTTTTTTTTTTTAAAAAAAAAAAAAAAATAAAAAAAAAAAAAAAAAAA